>JAWMQZ010000289.1:1919983-1933335 GCA_035584835.1 Tangara arthus | reverse complement strand
TCCTTTTCACTGAAGCTCCTTGTTTTGTCCTGATTGATTCGTGGGGATGATTCACAGGCTCTGAGAGCAGCAGACAGGTTGTTCTGTTCTATTCATGGGGATAAATATGGAGATAATTAGGGTGTGTTATTAAATCCTGTGCATCAGGTGAGAGGTTTGGGTCTGGTGGATGAGTCTGAACCTTCTCAATGAGACATTTTGAGTTCCTAATCTCCCTGCAGGAGCACAAGGCTTTTGTAGCCCTCCCCAAGACTTGCAGCCCTTCTAATCCTGATTCTGGGCTGGGATTTTGTAATTCCTGTCAAACTTCTCATCTTCCTGATGCTGTCTCACTGCTCCTTTTCACTGAAGCTCCTTGTTTTGTCCTGATTGATTCGTGGGGATGATTCACAGGCTCTGAGAGCAGCAGACAGATTGTTCTGGTCTGTTCATGGGATCTGTGGGGATAAATATGGAGATAATTAGGGTGTGTTATTCAATCCCATGCGTCAGGTGAGGGTTTTGGGCCTGATGGATGGTTTGAGCTGAGTCAGGAGGGTCTCCACCCTCTGGTAGCAATGCTCAGGGCCTGTCCCACTCTTCTAATCTCTGAAAGGAGATTCCTTTCCCTGCCCATCTATTTTTGGGATGGGTTGGCTGCCACCTCCCTCTGTAGAGAACCACTGAATATTTGCTGCGCCTCAGCCACTTCCACAGCTGCCGCCTGATAAAATCCAGGGAGATGCTTCCTCTAACTAAAAGAGGGGAGATTAAATTGGATTTTAGGAAGGATTTCTTCCCTGTGAGGGTGGGGAGGCCCTGGTACAGGGTTCCCAGAGCAGCTGTGGCTACCCCTGGATCCCTGGCAGTGCCCAAGGCCTGCCCCTGGAGCACCCTGGGACAGTGGGAGATGTCCCTGCCATGGCAGGGCTGGAATGGGATGAGATTTAGGGTTTCTTCCAACCCAACCCAGTCTGGATTCTGGAATTCTCGGCCCAAGCAATGCCCTGTCTCTGGGGCTGCTGTTCCTTCTCTCCCAGAGGGAATTCCCAGCTCCTGCCCTCTCCGTGGCAGTGCCTGCTCAGCACTGAGCTCTGGGCCTCCACGCCCAGCCCTGACTCAGTCCTGACACCCAGATCTGCTTTTTAAATCTCCTGCCCGAGCAGTTCCTGCTCCAGAAGCACCCCAGCCCTGCTCCTGCAGCAGGGCAGGGACAGGGATCCTTCCCTGCCCTCACAGAGATTTGTTCCTTACTCCCTCAAAGGTTTTCCCAAAGCTTTTGATTCATTGCCTGTTCTTCTAGGCCTCATTCCAGTAATTTTTTCAAGTCCTCCCCCCTCCAACCTCTATCTGAATTTTGGGACACAGTGGTCTGGGGAGGGGTGTCCTTGACCCTGACTCAGTGCTCAATTCCACAACAATTTTCATGCAAAAGCCTAAGGAATTTTTAAAATTAATATTTATGCTTTAGTAACCCTAAGAGGAAAGCATGGGCATCTGCGAGATGCCATGTAGGTAAACAATAAGTGATTAATTCATTAATTTTGTAATTAATTAACTGATTAATATGCTTAATTAAGCACTTAATTGTGATTAATTAATTAATTTTCCGGTTCACAGGTTTGAGTCAGACTTTGCAGCTTTTTCAGGGAGCGATCAATGTTTATGTCAGCACAGCAAATTTTAGGAAAAGGTTTTTCCTCCAGAGGGTTGTGGGGTGCTGGAACTGCTCCTCATGGAATGAGCAAAGCCCCAAGGCTGCCAGAAATCCAGGAACAGTTTGGACAACTCTCTCAGGAAGGATTTTTTGGGGGATCCTGTGCAGGGCCAGGGGTTGGACTGGATGATCCTTGTGGATCCCTTCCAGCTCAGGATATTTTGGGATTCTGTGGTGATAAATGAAATTATGCAGAGGAGAGAACGCGTGGCAGCCCTCACAAGCCAGAGGTCAGAAATGTCTCAGACCTGTGTGAGGGAGGTTCCGTTTTGGAGATGCTCTTCCCATAAACACTGGAAGAGGAAGCAGGAGCAGCAGGGAGCAGGAAAGACCGGTGGTGCCCCCTGATTTGTGTGCTGGCAGTGGGAGAGAGGAGCTGCAGCTTCTCCCAAGAGCATTCCTGCCTTTCCGAGCAGCCCAGCAGCCAGGGCTGATTTCATAGTAATGCTTTTTTGATGAATTGGTGCTTGGGCTGGTTTGAATATTTACTTTCTGGTTTGAATACTTGGTGTTTTGAATACTTGGTATTTTGAATACTTTCTGCATGACTAATTAATGTCCCGAAATGAATTAAGCCGTGCTGTTAAACCTCACCCTGTGTGCGCAAACTGCCCTTCTTCGACGTTTTTATCTCGGAATTCTCAGGGAGGGGGCATCGCCTGTTATCTGAAAGCCACTTAGCCGAGCTGAGATGTGATGTCACGCTCTGGAAAATACGCGGGGGTTTTCGAGCTCAGCCTGCCGGGACACAGACGTGACTTCGCTGCGATAAACCTCATCACCGCCCTTAAAACCTGCGAGCAGCAGAGACAGCAAACCTGGCTGGGAGCTGGCAGCAGATGAATCCCCGCGGGCCGGCGGCCGCGCTTTGGCTCGGGTGAAGCTTTGGGGATCCCGAGCTGGGATCAGCCGCTGATTCAGCCCGAGGGAGACGCTCCCGGCTGGAGCAGCGAGCCGGAGCTCCCCGGCACCCCCGGCAGCAGCGCCACAAAACAGGGGAAAAATTAGGAATAAGGCAATCCCACAGGCTGGAATGTTTGCGCTCCACTCCGGGATGGTGCTCGCTCCCGGCTCGCAGGATTCCTCTCCTTCCCGGCTGCTGGCTCCCCGTGCTTTTGAACTCATCCTCTGCCATCCATAGGTGTTTTTCCCTTCCCTCCTGGAGCAAAGCCGAGCAGGATAACCCTCTGATTGTTTGATCTGTCCACGCCAGCCCGGAATAAAATCTCGTTTTTAATGAAGCGCCAAGGAAAGCCGGAGCTCAGCACAATTCCCTGCCCGCCGGAGATCCTAATCTCGCCTTGCCGGCAAAGCAGAGCGGGCACTGCCGCTCCATGAGCCGGCATTCCCGGCAGGGAGGCGAGCCCAGCCTGCTCCCGCATCCCTGCATCCAGCACTCCCGGCTCCAGCGTTCCCGGATCCCGCTCTCCCGGCTCCAGCATTCCCGGCTCCAGCACTCCCGGATCCCGCATTCCCTGCTCCATCATTCCCGGCTCCAGCATTCCCAGATATCGCACTCCCGGATTCCGCACTCCCAGATCCCGCACTCCCGGATCCCGCATTCCCTGCTCCATCATTCCCTGCTCCAGCATTCTCGGATCCCGCACTCCCGGCTCCAGCATTCCCGGCTCCCGGGCTGCCCCGGCCGCCGAGGGAGCGATGGAAAATCCCTGAGCCGGCGCCTGGAAAACCCGTGCGGCAAAGGTACGTCCCTGTCTCTGTTTAACCCCCCAAATCCCTTCTTTCTACCCCCCTTCCCCATTATTTTGTGTCTTGTTTTCCCCATTCTTTTCTCTATTGTTTTCCCTATTGTTTTCTCCATTGTTACAGCGGAAAAAGCGATTATTATTTTTTTTTTCAGTCGGGAAGTCGCTCGGGTTGACACGTGCTTAGCAAAACAAACCCGTGCCTGTGGGGGGTTCCAGGGAAAAATGTCCATTTTGCCTTCGCTCGGCCCCGGCTCGGCGATTCCAGCCGGATTTGGGGACCCCTCGCTCCCCTCCAGGAGCAGAACCGGCTCCCCGCGGGATGAACCCCGGGATGAGCCCCGGGATGAGCCGGAGGGGTTTTCCAGGAGCCCCCCGTGTTTGGAACCCGCCCTTCCCTTCCAAACACCCCCTTCTCCCCCCAGATTCCCGGTTTTTGGGGGATCACAGCCACAGGAGGGGTTCTCCGGGTGTTTCTGGCTCCGAGAGGCGCTGGAGGCGCTCCCGAGCGCTGCCCCGCTCCCAGCGGGGCTCTGGGGTTTGGCAGGAGGCTGCCAGTGGGGTTATCGCTATTTTTAATTTTTTTTTTTTTCCGAGAACCTCTTTATGGAAATGGGGCTCTTGACAAGTTGTTTTCCGAATGAAAGCGAAGGGAATAATTATATTTGTTGGGAGTAAAAGAGAGTCACGGTGCTGCTGGCTGCTGCTAAAGGGTTTCCTGCTCTTCTTCCCTGTTAATTGAAAATGCTGCTCTCGAAAAAATCGTGGAATATTTTGGGTTGGAAGGGATCGTAAAGCTCATCCTATTCCAATCCCTGCCGTGGGCAGGGACATGTTCCACTGGTTGCTCCAAGCCCCACCCAGCCTAGCTTTGGATTAAATTAAATTAAAAATTAAATGAATTTCATAGATAAATAATTCTGTTTCCAGTTGTAGCCAGTGTATGTGCTCTTTCCTGCTTCAGTGGAGGGAATATTACCAATGTCTTAATAATTATTACATTCTATTCCCAAACATCACTTGCCAATACAATGAGCTGGATAATTCTTTTCTACATCCACATAATTTCTCCTCTATTTTAGGAATTTTTACTTGACAATGGACAGGGGCAGGTGTGAAAACCTGCCCAAATTGTGGGAGTCCCTGCAGGAATATCCATCACTTTGGTTGATTTTTCCAGTGCCAGGAGCCCAGGCTGCAGTTCATTTTTTAAAAATCACTTCAAGGTTCATTTTCAGGCCACACCAGCTGCTGGGCTGATGGATTGGGAACTTCCAGTGGGCAGAACTGGCACAATAAATGCATTTTCTATATGCAAAAAGAATTATTCTGTTGCTTCAGACAGCTTGTTCTGTGGGAATTGTTGTAAACCACAGAGATCCCAGTGGGAAGTGGGTGGAAATCCCTGGTGTGACTATTAGCACACCTTCAGAACAACCTGTGCTGGATTTTTCCCTGCTTTTATTGCTGTGGAAAAACCATTTTGCAGCGAGATGGGAGGACCTGGCTGGCTCAGAGCTGGCGCTGGTGGTGTCAGGAGGTCAGGCTGGCTCCAGCCTCGTGGAGTCCCATGGATTTCAGAGCTGTGCATTATTTTCCTGCTGTGGAAAGTCAGTGGTGCCCTTCCCTCTGCAACCACTGCTGGAAGCAGCACAGGAGAACACAAATTTTGATATTTTTGCCTGGCTGTGGTCAGTGCTGAGCTTGCAGGGTCCAGCTCTGAGAGGGACAAGGGGTTCGGATGAGGTTTCTCCACCAGATCGGCGGCGGAACGAGCTGAAAACAAATCCTGGGTGAGACAAACCATCCCAAAATGATTTAGCTCATTAGGACTGCTGGGATAAAATCATTCCCAACATCCACTCATTAGTTATGCAAACACCAAGGTTTAACCAGCCTTGCCCTCGGGTCTAACCCTGCTGCCTCCCTCCTGCCCCAGGAGGTGCCAGCAGGGAGGGAATCCAACCCTTCCCATTCCCACTGGATTGATTTTTTAGGCCAGCGCTGACATAAAAACATCTGAAAGGTCCTCCTGGCCGTGTTACAGTGGGAGGCTTGTTCCCTGTAAATCTAAAACTTTATTTATGCGTCAGCGATCCGCTGGTTCCATTATTGCGCGCTCGCGTGTCTGATCTCCGGGCTGATTTCCTGCCACTCTCTGGTGTAAAAGTAAAGGATAAGTTACAACGGAGCTTGGAAACTGAATAAATTATTTGCTTTCAGCTCTGCTCATCAGCAGGGCTGGGGTTTTCCAATGGAAACCCAAGTTGCATCCCATGATTTGTCAATCAATCCAGTTTCTCACGGGCTGGATGAATAAGGGGGTTTAAGGGCACTAAAAATAAATGCTGGGTGTCCCTCAAGGTGATTTTTAGGAGCTGAGGGCAGGAAGTTCTGACCCCTCTCCTTTTCCTGCCCCATTTTGCTCCTCGTGTCTGTCAGATTGATGTGATGGGATGGGCAGAGCGAGTCCTCGGGGTCAAGGGATCCAGGGGCCGAGCTCTGCCCTGGAGAGCTCTGGGGAGAGCTGGAAGTGTCTGCTGGAGCTGCTGATGCTCTGGCTCCACCAAACTCACTCAGGGAGACCTATTTAGTGGAAATGAGCTCATTTAGCTCGAAAACAAACTGTTATTTCAGCCCTGGGGCGGCTGAGGCGGGCCCTGGGTGAGAGGTGCCGTGTCTGCCTTGCTGATTGGGATCTGCCTCTGGAAAGAGATCCTGGCTCGCTGGGAACACTAAAAGCAGGTGGCAAGGTAGGATTTCTGGTGGCTCTTTGCCACTCTGGAGAGATTTTTACCTCAGACAATCCCTCCTTGTGGTGTAATGGGAGAGCAAGAGCAAAAGCACAAATAAACCCCATGATTATACCACCACTTTTTAAAGACTATTTTGAATTCCATGATTTTTTTTTTTTTGGTAGTGTGAATGACAAGACTTACTGGAAATCCATCTTTTTTCCTACAAAGTGAATAACTCCTCATTTTTTTTCCTGTCCTAGACCCATTTTGCCCCTGGTGATTTTTCTGTGTTTTTTGTGGCGTGGTGTGACCTACTCAGAGAGGAGCAGAGCCCTTATCCCTCCATGGCCATATGTTCCTACAAATAACCATCATTTTCCATCAGGGCTGCTATTTGGGCTCTTCCCTGTCCACTTTGTTGTCCCTGGCTGAGTTTTTATAAATCTGCTGTGGAAATTTTATGGGCTTCACAGGAGAAATGTGTGTCTGGAGGCAGGACTCCTTCCCCACCAACAATACAGCATTGTTAACCCCATAAAAATCTATTTTGGACATCTGTACACCCAATAAACCCACGGTTTATCCCTTGGCACGTGTTGAAACGGGGGAAAATCCAGTATAAACGACCATTTGTTCATTGCCCAGTCGTGCCTACGTGATCCCAGCTCAGCCCCTGCTCCAGAGATTCTCTGTGAATCCACAATATTCCCATTTATGGGGCTGCCAGCAGTGCCAGGGCAGGGAGTTAAGAGTGGGGCTCTCTCCCAAGGGATGCTGCAGATGCTCTCAGCAGGAGCTGCGCCTCCTCCCAGGGCTTGGCTTCGCCGGAAAACTCAGCAAACCCTCAAAGTTGGGATGGATTTGGGATGATGACATAAAATATCCCTCCTGCTGCTCCATCGGTGGGTATTCCTGAGTAAGCTCTTCCAGGGGCTTCCTAATTTTATATAAATTGTTAAATATTCTATATAATTCTATATAATCTGCTAAATATAGAAATAGCTAAATATTCTATGTAAACAGCTAAATATGCCATATAAATAGCCAAATACTCTTTATAATTTACTAGATATTCTGTATAAATTGCTAAATATTCTATATAAGTTGCTAGGTATTCTATATAAACAGCTAAATATTCTATATAAGTTGCTAAATATTCTATATAATCTGCTAAATATGCCATATAAATAGCCAAATACTCTTTATAATTTACTAAACATTCTGTATAAATTGCTAAATATTTTATATAAGTTGCTAGATATTCTATATAAACAGCTAAATATTCTATATAAGTTGCTAAATATTCCATATAATCTGCTAAATATGCCATATAAATAGCCAAATACTCTTTATAATTTACTAAATATTCTGTATAAATTGCTAAATATTTTATATAAGTTGCTAGATATTCTATATAAACAGCTAAATACTCTATATAAGTTGCTAAATATTCCATATAATCTGCTAAATATGCCATATAAATAGCTAAATACTCTATAGAAATAGCTAAATATTCCATACAAGCTGCTAAATATTCTATATAAACTGCTAAGTATTCTATTTAAACTGCTAAATATTCTACATGAACTGCTAAATATGATAGGAAAAGGTGAGAGGAATTACCTCACTTATAATTAAAATTTTATCATGTTTTCCTTTTATGTCTTTTACTGGTTTAATGCCAATTATTCCTGTATTTTATCAAATTCTGGGTGGGTTTTTTTGGCATTCTCTTCCTCTACAAGTGCCTTGAATAGAATAACATAAATTCCTCTCCTGGAATTCTGCCTGCAATTATTTCCTATCAGTCAGCCCTGAGCTTTTGTGTGGCTCTGCTTTCATCTCCTGAGCTGCTGTGCAGACGAATTACGACTCTCAGGCAGGTGCCTGACTCGCTGTGGGATGATCCCTGTGGATACTGCAGGGATTTGGCTGGAAACATGAAAATATTTCAGCATCAGGCAGGTTGCAGAATTCCTGGAGTTCGTCCCGAGGAGGGAGCTGAGTGCTAAAAGAAAAAAAAATAAAGTATAAAACCAGATGAACAGAGGAAATTATTGGGATTCGGGATTGGTTTGCAGTGCAGGGAATAAAAGGACTCTGGAAAAGGGGAAGTCATGGAAGGAGAGTGTTTTCCTGGTGGTTCATATCCAGAAATGCTGAAGGCTGCACACTCCTAGTCTTGCCTAATTTAGAGTTTATTAAATGTGGGTTTTTAATGCCCTGGGGCTATTTTAAAAAGTCCTCAAAAAATCTTTTCTCAGGAAATTTCGTGAACTGCAGCTGTTAGTCCTTATTTATTAATTAATTTATTTACTTACTGATTATGTTCTCTGGAATAGTTGGAAATTTTTGACTCAACCCCTGTTCCCTTTCATTGTTATTATTCCTTGATCCAGGCAGAGATTCCCAGCTGGAATCACGTCTCAGGGTGAGTCCAGTGTTTGCCAGCTCTGCTTCTGGACTGTGATTTCAGCTCACTGTCCTTCTGTGCCACAAAATTCACACTCCTGCTATGGAAATCAGGGATTTTGGGGTCTGGCTGGTGGAGGGAAGGGCTTGACAAGCTCATTTCTGGTGATTAATCAGCTGTAGGATGGATTTTTAATGTAAATATTGCGTGTCTGGAGGAGAAGGTGGAGTAATGCCATAAATGCATGCCACAAAGTCACCTGAAAGTGAGGTTGGTAGGAAGGAGAAGGACAAACAAACCAAAATATTCTCCATTAAATTCTCATCAATCCATTTAACCCCTGGATTTCTCTTTGCCAACTCCTGCAGATTTTTGTTTATTTATTTATTTATTTTTTCACATCAGCAAACACCGTTTTTGAATAAACAAAGCAAATAAATATTCAGAAACAAATTCCGTCAGGTTACTCTTCAGAAGCTCTTTTTGAGGAATTGACGAAAACACTTAAAAAAACCTTGAAGAAACACTTATTAAAATTTATTAATAAAATAAATTCGGGCAGATGTGCTTTGGCAGTGTTCCCAAAGAGCCCTGGTGGGACAGGGAACAATGGCTCTTGTCCCTAGAAGAATGGGAGCCCTTGATGAAATGTCAGCATCTCCAGACCTCGCTCTGTGCATCTGCTGCTCAAGTCATGGGGTCTCGTGGGCTCTCCTGGCCAGAATCCCAAACGGCAGCACTTTAATTCCACAGCCCAAATATTGATTTAATGGGGGCCCTGCACGTGCAGTTTATTTAGAGTTGATTTGTGTGTTTGTAGAAATGAAATTTGTTTGAGTGTCCCCACATAAGGCTTGTAGTAAATCTAAATATATTAAATAAAATAGACCATTTTAGCTTTTAGATTTTTAAAATTTTTAATGTATTAGTCTGTTTTTTATAGAAATTTGGCCAATTTTGTTGTGTTATTACCTATATTTAAATATTTAATGGTGTTGAATTTATTTTTGCACGTTTTATTTTCTCTACACCTACCAAGCTCTTCGTTTTTGTGCACGACCAGCCTTTCCCAACCTTCAATATTTCACCACGGGGAGTTTGTTTTCCTGGGATTCTTGTGCTCATATAACAAGATTCTAAAGCCAAACCAGTGCAGGGCTGGATTTCGTAGAAATCCCACCTGCTTGTAGGGCTCTCCTTCTTCCCAGACGTACACTTGGGGCTAAACTGCCGGGGAAGCAGATGCCAGTCTGCAGATATTAAGAGTTAAAATCTCTTGAGATGTCTTCATGCTCTTAAGGAGCTTCCAGCCCTCCCCAGGGAGATCCAAGGGGCGGTGAGGGCGGCGCCGGCGCGGGAGGAGAGGGTGAGCGCGGGGTTGGGATCCAGCGTTGGGAACCATCCATAAATACCAAATCCGGACCCTTGGGATGCCCACTGGGATTTTGTGGAGGTGTTTTCCAAGGAGGTTATTTGGTGGTTAAGAGGTTTTTGGGGTATCCATGGAGGTAGGGATGAGGGGAGGTTTGTGGGGAGTGAAAATGTTGTGGGTTCCTCACGTCCCAGGGAAAGGTTAAGTGGCCTTGTCGTCCTCATTTTACCTCCTGTCTCTGCTGGGTGATGAGTGTGTGTCCATCCATAGATAAATACACAAAAAATGCATCTAAAATATCTATTTTATCTACCTAAAATATCTATTTTATCCACCTAAAATATCTATTTTATCCATCTAAAATATCTGTTTTCTATAACTCTATAAAACCTATACACAAATACAGACATCTCCATATTGGTCAGTCGGCCCTCAAGGATGGAGAAGGCTTTAAAGTTGTTTTTCCAGCTGCATGGATGGGGAAAAAAAAAAAAAAAGTTTCACTGCTATTAAGTTGTTTTCAGCTTGTATCTGCCAAGCCATGCTCTGCTTAAACATTTAATAGAGTACAAAGCATCTTTGGGGCATTTAACAATGTTTTAAAAATTAATTAATTATCACCATCTTCTTATTTTTTCCAGATAACTGAGATTTTAAACAGCTTTTACCTTGGGTTTAGATCTAATATTCAAGTGGGAAAAGGGAAAGAGGTGGTTTTTCAGTGGTTTTTATCCTAGGGAGTGTTTTTCTGTGGAATTGCTTTATGGAGAAAATTTAAATTGAGGCGACCAAGAGTGTTGTTAAATTAATGAATATTTACGTGGTTTGAGTTTTATATCCACTAAAATATTTTATCTGGAAATGACATTTGGGGTTGTTGGGTTTGGTGCTCAGACAAGGCCTTGGCTTTTTGGAACTGGCAAAATAAAAATCTCGAGCATGACCCAGTTTAACAGCAAATTCCCAGCAACATTCCTGGCTCCAAGGACACCACGAGCCCCATGTCTGAGGAAGTTGATTTTTACAACTTTGGGTCTTATCCTCGTTTGTAATTCCATTTTTTTTCCATGGTTGGGACACTTAAGAGTTTTCACTCTTCCCTTCTCTGATGGATTTGGGGATTTTGGGGTTTTTTGGAGTCTAGTGAATGGACAAATCACTAGATTTGAGTGCAGGGTTTCCTTGGCTGAGGTAGTTGGAGGATGTTCCCATCATGGAATGTTCGTTGGCTTCCCAATCTTCCCTTCCTTTCCAGCCTGGCCAAATGCCCCGATGGATCCAAGCGAGAAGTTGTGTAACTTGACAAAATCCTCTTTTCCCTGGGGAACCATACTGAAAATGGGATCTGAAGGATGAAAAAGGGGGAAATAAGCAACGGCACAGGCTGGATCCAGTTGCTTTTTTCCCTGTCGGCAGTGAAATGGGACTGGGGGAACCACGGGGTGGGATTTGATGGTGGGATTTGAGGTGGGAACCCCTCCATGGATGGAGCTGGGCCTTGTTTCTCCCCTCACCTTGAAAGTCTGCTGGCAGTAAAACTTTTTAGCACTTCTAATAATTGAAAAGTCCTGATTTCCTCGCTGGAATTAAGTGCCTTTTAGTGGATTAGTTTGAATCACATCCACTAAGAGCTTGATCATCTGCCAGCCCCGAGAGTTGGGCCCAAGCTTTGTAAATTAATGAGCTCAAGGTGATTAGGACAGGTTGGGTGCTTTGGACCCTGCACCAAATTGTCCCCGTGCAAGGTGTGGAGCTCTGGGCGTCTGTCACTTCTTTTTCCCATTTTCATTTGGGTTCCTTGTCTGGGAGGGGGTTTTGGGAAGGGATTTTTCCTGGCTTGGCTGCCAAAACCATGCAGGGAACCGTGTGATGCCACATGAAAATTATATTGAGGTCCCAAAAGTAGAAGCAACATCATAACCACACTTGTTGCTGGGATAATTCCTATTCCAGTCTCGATCCAAGGATATTTATCCTTGGATCAGTCCACAGGATGTTTTATGGGAAGATGAAACACCTGAAACCTCTGTGGGAAGGGGATTTTAAGTCTTGCAGCCACGTTTTGTGTGAATGGAAAAATGTCTTGGGAGAAATATGTTGGTACATCTTTAAAGTGTGGGATTTTCACAGAGTTTTGTGGATAGTGGAGCATCTTCCCCATGGATTCTTGGCTTGGAGTCAAGGAGAGGAACTGAGCTTTTATTACCCAGCAGGGCACGTTGTGGGGATGGCTTTAGCACACCCTTCACCTGTAATTTCTTTCTAAAAATGCGGTGACTTGCAGTAAAACGTGGCTTTCCTTGGAGGCAGGGAAGACTCTGGTGTTTCCTAAACTCTCAGGTGGTGGAATCTGAATTCCCACTGGTGTTTGTGGTCCCAAGGACAGTTTGAGAGTGAAGGTCTCATTCCCAAGGCTGATCCCACACCTGTGCCTGCTGCTTTGCATCCTGCATCTTCAGGAAATGAGAGCGATTCCAAACCACTGAGTTTAGTTTAAACTCAGTTTAGTTTTTAAGGTGTTTTTTGGGTTTTTTTTTGGTTTTTTTTTGTTTAAAATTCCTGATAATTGTGTTCATTGATGCCAGTGTTTATCCTCAGTTTTTCTTTCTGATCAGCATCCAAAGAGGAGGGCTGGAATTAGAGAATTCTCTCCAATCCAAACCATTCCATAACTCGTATTATCATTGCTTTTCCAAGGAAATTTTTCCTCACAGTCCTTTCCCTGTTTCTCTGAGCACGGTTTGTGCTGTTGGGTATCAGAAGCTTTCTGGAGGGAGGATTATTTTCAAGGTGATCTGTCCTGAAAAGATTCCATGTGCTTCCAGCAGCTGTCAGCAGGATCTGGGAGGGCAGGGCCAGTGCCCTTGGGTCTGTCTGACCTCTGTTTGTTGGTTTTTTCATGTCATTTTGAAGTGTTTTGGGTAAGAATTTAATATCTGCTTGTTCTTTTCAAATCCAAAATTCCTGCAGCTCACCTGGCTGGATAATACCTCACTTCCTGAGTTGGTTTTGGGTCCCTGATGTGTAAAATTGAGCACTGAGATTTCTTATAGAAAACATCACCATCACCAGGTCTTGGCTGCTGGTGGTGAGAGAGAAATCTCCTGAGCCCAGCCCTTCATGGGTGGAACCTTCTGTGGCAAATCCTGGGGTGAGAATTTGGATTATCCCTCAGGTGAGACCCCACCTGCAGAGCTGCCTCCAGCTCTGGGTCCAACATCAGAAGGTGCTGGAGCAGATCCAGAGGAGGCCCTGGACATGCTCTGAGGCTGGATCCCTCTGGAGCCAGCCTGGGAGAGCTGGGAATGTTCCCCTGGAGAAGGGAAGGATCCAGAGGATCCAGGGCCTGCAGGGGCTCCAGGAGAGCTGCAGAGGGACTGGGGACAAGGCATGGAGGGACAGGAGCCAGGGAATGGCTCCCACTGCC
>JAWMQZ010000289.1:1880551-1897109 GCA_035584835.1 Tangara arthus | reverse complement strand
ATATTATATTATATTATATTATATTATATTATATTATATTATATTATATTATGTTATATTATATTATATTATATTATGTAGATATTGCATATATTTATTATATAACATTCTGTGATATATTTTAATATTCTATGTATATAATATATATACTATCATGTATACTATTATATAGAATATAATATATAATATTATCTATTATATGTATAATATATATACTGTATAATATATATGTACAATGTGTATATAATGTATAAATTATATATACATGTTGTATATGCAATATATACAGTATATTGTAATATTTTAGATATAATGTAATCTATAATAATGTACAATATATATTCCATATACTAGTATGTAATATATAATATATAATATATATTATGTGATATATATTATATATATCTAATAGAGACAATACATTACATATAATACAGTAGAAAATATATAAATAGGATAAAATAGATTACAATATATAATATTAATATATATATGAAATAATGTTATATAAAATATATAATATAGAGAAATATTATACAAAACATAGTAAAAATACATAAAATGCAACAGATATTGTAGAGTATATAATACATAATGTACATTATATATAATATACAACATATTTCATATATCTACAATATATACAATATATTTTGAATATAGTACGTAACAATATATAATAGTATACATCATATATAGTATATAATGTACATTATACACTATATACAATATATTAAATGTGTTTTATATTTATAATAAAAATATATTTCATATGTAAAATGTATTATCTATATGTATATTGAAGTATATATACACAATATACTGTACAATTTCTCATATATCTACAATAAATACTGTCTATTAGATATAATATAAAACAATGTAGAACTGTATATAATAATACACAGTATATACTTATATACAGTACATATTATATATACTGTATACAATATGTACAGTGCATATGTAATGCATAAATTATGTGTATAAAATATATAATAGATTTTGTATATTATTTATATAATATTTATTATATAATATGTATAATATTTATCCATCATATATATCACATTTGTGATAGAAATTATAATTTATGGAGTAATTGGAGTGTGCCAGAAGTCTGGCTGGGTCAGTGGGTAAATTCAGCTGAAATCGAGTTTCACTTGGGAATGATAAAAAACGGAGGGGAAAAAAGGAAAAGAAAAAAAAAGGAGAAAAAATTGTTCTTCCAACAGATGGATAAAAATAAAAAAGGTGGAAGGAGAGGGGAAAAAAAGAGAAAAATGTACGGTACATTTGGAAATGTACCGTTATTTCCCCTTCATTTTCCTCCCTGGAATTCCCGCATTCCCTGTTTTTCCGCCGGAATCCCTCATTCCCTGTCTGTCTGTCTGTCCGTCCCAGGTGTACACGTCGTGCTGCGAGGGCAGCATCTGTAACCTGCCGCTGCCGCGGAACGCCTCGGACGCCGTGTTCGCCACGCTGTCCCCGCTCAGCGCCGCCGCGCCGCTGTCCCCGCCCGGCCCCGCCGCGCCCGCCGCGCTCGGCCTGGCGCTGCTGGCACAGCGCTGGCTCACGGCCACAGCCGCGGGACAGTGACAGCGACAGCGACACGACAGGGACCGCGACAGAGACCGCGAGAGAGACGGGACAGCGACAGGGACAGAGACAGAGACCGGGACAGAGACCGCGGGAGAGACGGGACAGCGACAGGGACAGAGACAGAGACCGGGACAGAGACCGCGGGAGAGACGGGACAGCGACAGAGACCGGGACAGAGACCGGACAGTGACAGCGACAGGGACAGAGACAGCGAGGCAGTGACAGCGACAGCGAGAGGGACAGGGACCGCGACAGGGACAGCGAGAGTGACAGAGACCGAGACAGCAACAGAGACAGGGACCGGGCAGTGACAACGACTGTGACAGCGACAGAGACCGTGACAGGACAGGGACAGTGATAGGGACGGAAACAAAGACAACGACAGCGACAGGACGGTGACGGTGACAACGACACTGACAGAGACGGCGACAGGACAGGGACAGCGACAGGGACGGTGACAGTGCCAAGGACAGGACAGGGACAGGACGGTGACAAGACAGGGATAGGGATGGTGACAGGACAGTGACAGGGACAGCCCACGCTGGCCCAGCTTAGCCAGCCCGGCCTCCTGAACTCCCGCCTGGTTCTGGCTAATCCCGGGTTTGGGACCGCGCCTGAGGAGCAGAACTCCCGCTCCGTGTCCCCGTTTGCTGCAGGAACTCTGGGGCGGATCCCGGAGCCCCGCGCCGGTCCCGGGACCGTTCTGGAAAAGACCTCTGGGGCTGGAAAAGCCACCAAGCCCAGCCTAGCCTGGGTAAAGCCTGGCTTATCTCGGCGCAGAACTGGCGCTGGAAGCGTTCCTGTGTCCGTATTCCCCTCGGGAACAGCCCGCTGGCATTCCCAGCTCATTAACCCCCCGGCTCATTAACACGCGGTAATTAACACAGGATGGGGCTACAGCGTTCCCACAGCTCCTGCTCCTCTGGGATGGGCAGGGATGGGCAGCGAGGAAGCAAAGGAGGAGATCCCATCACCCGGGACACGCGGAAAACCGCTGGAATTCCCAAATCCTGCCAGAGAAATCCCTAAAAATGCGCATTTCCAGCAGGAAACCACTGGAATTCCTAAATTCAACCAGAGAAATCCATAAAAATCCGCATTTCCAGCAGGAAACCACTAGAATTTCCAACCCCCACCAGAAAAATCCATAAAAATCTGCATTTCCAGAATTCCCAAACTCTGCCAGACAAATCCCTAAAAATCCTCATTTCCAGGAGAAAACTGCTGGAATTCCCAAACTCCAGCAGAAAAATACCTTAAAAATTCTAATTTCCTGTGGAAAACCGCTGTAATTTCCAACCCCCACCAGAGAAATCCCTATAAATCTCCATTCCCAGCAGAAAATAGCTGGAATTCCCAAACTGCCAGAGAAATCCATAAAAATCCTAATTTCCAGCAGAAAAATGCTGGAATTCCTAAATTCAACCAGAGAAATCCCCAGAAATCCACATTTTCCAGCAGAAAACAGCAGGAATTCCCAAATTCCAGCAGAAAAATCCCTAAAAATCCTCATTTCCAGTGGAACACTGCCGGAATTCCTAAATTCAACCAGAGAATTCCCTAAAAATCCTCATTTCCGGGAGAAAACCACTGGAATTCCACCAGAGAAATCCCTAAAAATCTGCATTTCCAGCAGAAAACTGCGGGAATTCTCAAACTTCAGCAGAGAAATCCCAAAAAAATCCTCATTTCCAGCAGGAAATAACTGTAATTCCAGCAGAGAAATCCCAAAAAATCCTCATTTCCATTCACACCCCTCAGCAGGAGGATGAAGAGCTGCTGCTCCCCTGATTCCCACTGGTTCAGGGGGAATATTTCCAATATTTTCCAATTTTAGCCCCAAAGCCCAGAATCTGACAGAGAGGAAATTTATCCCAAACATCTCCTGGGATTTTTATTCCATGGGATTTTTATTCCATAGATTTTGGGCTGTTTGGGTGACCCGTGGTGCTCGTTTTGCTGGGAAATCACGGATGCAATATTTATTTTTGGAGGTCAAGGAGGGTTTGGAAATGCTGGAAAAGATTCCGAAATCCACTGATCTTGCCAGGAAAAAGGGATGGTTTGCAAGTCAGCGAGCCTGTAATATATAAATGATCAAAAATATATATAAATAGAAATATATATATTAAAAAATGGTTTACATCAATTTTTAAAAAGAATCAACTTTGTATTGCAAAGTCAGTAATAAAAGCAGGGTGTCATGGACTTGCTTTAAACTGTTTTTTAATTAATTTTTTTAAAAAAGAATAATCAATTATTCTTTCAGGAGTGAATTTTTCCTATTCCTGCTCCAAGGTAACTTGAGCTCTATCAAGTTCTGTATTTGTATTTGTATTTTCAAGGCTCAAAATGCTTTTTTGGGGGGGATTACAGGGAAATGCAGATTCCTGGAGAGCTCACAGAATCCATGCGGGATATTCTGGAAAATCAGGAATCTGCTCGTGGAAGGGACTCTCGTGCATTTTGTGGCCTTGGGATGAATTTTCCAGGGAGATTTCTTGGAGGTTCAGGAGCAGCCCTTGCTCCCCACTTAATTCCAGGGGATTTCTCCAGGCAAGGAAAAGCTCAGTGTGTTTTACAGGGGATGTTATTAAAAATATATATATTTTATATATAAATTATAGATACACATCTTTATAAAAATTGACCTTCCCCACTGTTTGTTTTGAACGATTTTTAATATAAAATCAACATTTTTTTTGGTCTCACCTCCAGCCAAACCTGGAATTTTGCTGTCTTTTCACCCATCTCTGGTTTTAAGAGTTTTATTCTCTTTTTTTCTATGCAAATTCCACCTGGAGATTCCCCAAAAATTCCAAGCCTGTCCCTCCTCTGGCATCTCCCTGGATGCTTTAATAAAAGGAAATGAAAGTGTCTGAACCCCCCTGCAGCAGTTTGGGGTTCCCCAAGCTCCTGGGGGTTTCCAAACCCCACCAATGCTGAGCTGCACCATATTTATTTTTTAGGGCTCTTGCTTTGAAATGTTTAATTGTTTTTAACAGGTGTAAATTCTTGTACATTTGTATAAATAAAAGGGTTCCATTGAAATATTCACTGTGAGGTGTCTGATAAAATTCCAGCCACGGAATCAGAGGGAACGCCAGGAAAAAAAAAAGCCCAGGGCAGGATAAATGGGACAAAATTATGGAAAATATGGAATTTTCCCACAGCAGAGAGGGAAAACAGAATCCAGGGATCCCAAAAGAAACAGGAATTCCTCAGATTTGTGTCCAGTATAAAACAATTTATACCAAATTGTCCAAAGCAGAGAGGAAAAACAGAATCCAGGGGTCCCAAAATAAACAGGAATTCCTCAGATTTGTGTCCAGTATAAAACAATTGATACCAAAATTTATCAATACCAGTTTATACCATTTAATAAATAATAATTGGTATTTTAATAATAACAATTTATACAATTTATACCTGGAGCTCAACAGGAGGAAAACATGGGAATGATCCATTATTTACAGGGGGAATTTAAATAAAATTCCCTGAACACAGCTCAGTTTGGGGGATTTTTTTGGTTACTGGGACATAAAGAAAAGGGGACAGGGAGCAGTGAGGGGTTGCTGAGGATGGGCTCCATAAAGAACAGAATAAAGATAATAACAGGAATTAATAAATAACAGGATGGAGTCAAATCCCTGCATTTCTTGGCTTCCTGCCTGTAGGGATTATTCATGTTTTGTCCCTGCTTTTGTCCCGAAATTCTGAATTTCCCTGATCTTTCTCTCCCCTCACTCACTCCAAAATGTCAGCAAGGATCCCACCCTCTCCCCTGAGTCCCCAATTTCCTTTTCCACACACATCCCTCACTCCTGCACCCCCTCTCACCTCACCCGGATTTCTCAATATTCCTGGAATTTTCTGGATTTCAAACACAGGGGGCAAAAGTTAACAGGCAAAACAAGAGGAAGAAATGGAATTTCTGCAGGTCACCAAAGCAATCCTAAATAACTGCACTGCAGCATTTCATTCTGCTGTAATTAATTAATTCATTTCTTGCTTCAGATACATATTTTTATATATTTTAATATTTATATTTATATATAAGGGGATTTTTATACATACTTAAAGATATACTTTTATGTATAGATGTATATTTTATATATTTATATGTATTTCTATACATAAGGTTTTTAATATATTTAAAGTTTTTAATACATACTTTTATATGGAGATATGTATTTTTATCTATTTAGATACTTTTATAGATAAATATGTATTTTTATATATTTATATATACAAAGGAGATTTATTTTAATAGATGAGATTTTTAGAGATTTATACTTTCACATATATTTTTATATATGTACATGTAAGATATATTAGCTATTTTTTATATTTATTCCCACAAATCCTCCCAGGAATAAAAATTCTATTTCCACTCCCTAATTATTCCCAATTATTTGAGCATCCAGCACTGGACACTGACTTTTCCAAATGTTCTCCCACATTTATTCTGCAGGACTTTTACTCCTTCCACCTGGCAGAATGCTGAGTATTAATTTGAATTTTTTTAAATCTCAGTTTATTTGCTCTCTCCCAAGTAAAGCACAGCTTAATAGAAATAGAATTAAATAAATATTTATAACTATAAACTGGAAATCCTGCAATCCAGGAATAAAGCAGTGAACTCCCAAGGGGCTGAGGAGAAAATCTGGAATAGAATCCTCCCCAGAATATTAACACCCCACTGGTGTTAATTAGTTTAGCAGAGTTAATTAGCTGTGAGTGTAGCACCTCAATATCAACAATCCTCTTTCCACTGGCTGAAAACTTTTTTGGGATTTGCTACTTTAACTTCCATTATTTACTACAATGATGATGATGATGATGATGATTATTATTACTATTGTTATTATTATTTTATTGTAGTTCATTTTATTTTGTGTTCCTGAAGTTCGATTTTGTAGGAGAAAGTTCAGTCTGGCTCTTGTGATGAAAAGAAAACACAACTGGAACAGCACCAGCTATTTTTGAGGATTAATGAGAAAATTGTAGTTAGGAAGATATCAGGAATTGGAGCTCCCCTCAAATCCTGATATAAAACATTAATACTCATGAATATGAATATTATGAACATTAATATTCATGAGGTCGAGGCAAAATTCCCAATATTCCAGAGAGATTTCTGCCTCAGGAAAAGCCACTGGAAAATGGCTTTTTTTTGTCCTTTACAGGACAAAACTTAAAGAACCTGAACTCAAAATTAACATCCCAATCTTAACTGGAATTACAGGAAGCCAGCTGAAAAGATCAAATCTTCAAGGTATTCACAATAAATGCAAAGAATTCTACAATTTTTCCAAGAAAATTCCCCCAAGTGTCCAGTGAGAGCCCTCCTGTGTGGATTTTGCAAAAAGACGCAACACACTGCAGTTCTCAACTTCTTTAATCCTCTTGAGAAGGGAAAAAAAATAGGAATAAAATCCTTGGAGTAACAGATTTTATGGAGGGCAGAGTTCAGGGATGGGCTCTGGAATCAGAGCACAAATTCCAGGGCAAAGGGATCAGTCCTGCCCCAAAATCCAGAGCCAGCACTGCAGGGGAGCAGGAGAATTTGGGAATTGGGAATGGAAACTTTGGGAACAGTTCCCAGCTCTGTGATGCAGTCAGGCCATGGGTGTGCAGTGGTGACAGGGACAGAGAGAGGCACTTGGGCAGGGAGCTGCTCCTAAAGCCAGGAAAGCTTTGGTGGGCCTGGCTTAGAGCCTGAGGAGGAAAGGAGAGCCTGGGACAGGTCTTGAATCTGTGGGGTTGGATAACACTGGGAAAACACCAAAGATCAAGGTAAAATCCCTGGATCCTCAGCCAGACTGAGCTGGAATAAAGCCTGAAGGATTCCCACTGCAAAATGACTCCAAAGTGCCTGGGATAACAGCAAAGATCAAGTTAAAATCCCTGCATCCTCACCCAGACTGAGCTGGAATAAAGCCTGAAGGATTCCCATTGCTCCACAAAAATGGCTCCATAAAAATGACTCCAAAAGTGCCTAGGATAACAACAAAGATCAAGTTAAAATCCCTGGATCCTCACCCAGACCAGGCTGCTGCACATTCCCATGGAATAAAGCCTGAAGGATTCCCACTGCTCCATGAAAAGGGTCCCAAAACTGCCTGGGATAACACCAAAGATCAAGGTAAAGTCCCTGGATCCTCACCCAGACTAAGCTGGAATAAAGCCTGAAGGATTCCCACTGCTCCATAAAAATGGCTCCAAAACTGCCTGGGGTAACAGCAAAGATCAAGTTTAAATCCCTGGATCCTCACCAGACTGAGCTGCTTTATTGCTGTGGAATAAATCCTGCAGGATTCCCACTGTTCCATGAAAAATGGCTCCAAACTGCCTGGGATAACAGCAAAGATCAAGTTAAAATCCCTGCATCCTCAGCCACACTGAGCTGCTGCACATTCCCATGGAATAAAGCCTGCAGGATTCCCACTGCTCCATAAAAATGGCCCCAAACTGCCTGGGATGAGATCCAAATCTGCAGTATTGCTTCAGCCCCTGAGCCAAACTGCAAGGCACTGAAATTCCAGGTGTTTCAGGAGCCTTGGAATTCCTGCCCTGCTGCTCCCCATTGATCTGAGTGTTTTTGTGAGACCTGAGGAGCCTGGAACCTTCCTGTTGAAACATCTCTCTAATTGCAATAATTGATCCTAATTGCTCTTTGCATTTCCAAATTCCAGAGGCAAGTCTAGATTGCATCCAAGTCCAGGAAAACAATGATGAGATCCAAGCACTGCCCCATTATCTCTCTTTTTTGGTATTTAATGACCTAAGAAAGTTACAAAAGCAACTTTAAATTACATTTAGGTATATAAACTAATTAAATATATTTAGCTAATACTGAGAAAATAAATACCAAGCACCATGAAGACAAAAAACAATAAGAGATGAGTAATTCCAGGGTAATTAAGGACTTTTTATGGAGTCTCTGGATGAGTTGGAGACCACTGGAAGTTGACCTCATTCTCATTTTCCAACAGCAAATGAGTGATTAGCCCAGATTTTATTAAGTTCTGCATTCTGGGAGAACAATTTTATGACTCATTCCATTTTTTCTGCCAGTTCCTAATTTCAGGACTGGCAGATTTGTTGGGAATTTCAGTGGCATTTTCAGAGGATTCTGAGTACTAAATCGACCAGTGAAGGACAGAACTGTCGAGATAAGAGAACATGGAGAATTTCAAAAGGAAACCATCACTCCTCTGATTCTCAACGCTGTCAATCCACATTCCAAGCCACATGTGGTGAACACACATTCCCAAAAGACTAGAAATAAATACCAGCTACTTTTATTCTCTAAGAACACTTGGAAGTGAGGAACCCCTGGCGATACCCGGGGAGAATCACCCAAGAACTCCGAGATGCCAGCAGGAGGCTGAGGGAGCTGCAGGGAGGGCTCAGTGGCCACTGAGTTTCCTCATGATGGGGCTGTCGGGCTCGGCGTTGGTGAAGATGCTGCCCACCAGCACGTGGGTGCCCCAGAGGTTGTGCCTGATCACTTTGCAGCAGCCCAGGTCGTCCACGGCAAAGCCCAAGTGCCGGTAGCGCTCGTCCGTCTCCAGCAGGGGGTTGTTGGTGTAAGGCCCGAAAAACTAAAGGGAAATAACAATAAAATAAAAGATTTTCCACGTGGATTTCAAAATTCTGACGGATGGTTGAGAGGTAAGCTTGAGTTCAGAAGTGTGGAGAAGTTTTATGTGGAGTTTGAAAGGTTTTCCTTCCAAATCCCAATCCCAGCCTCACCTTTGTGAGGAATTAAGGGCAGAACCCTGCCAGAAACAGCACAAACAGGACAGGGACTAAGGAGAGAAACTTCCTAGGAAATTGCAAAAATTAACAACTTAACTTTGCAATAAGACCCTTAAGGAAGTTGGTTAGAGGAGCAAAAATGTGATTAAATTGTGAACAGGTATTTAAATTAAACTGGTATTTAAGTATTTAAATTAAACTGGTAATTAAGTTACAAACAGGCATTTAAATGAAACTGATATTTAAATTAAACTGGTATTTAAGTTACAAACAGGTATTTAAATGACACTGATATTTCAATTAAACTGATATTTAAGTTGCAGACAGGTATTTAAATTAAACTAGTATTTAAGTATATAAACTGATATTTAAGTTGCAAGCAGGTATTTAAATTAAACTGATATGTAAATTGATATTTAAGTTGCAAACAGGTATTTAAATGAAACTGGTATTTAAGTTTTTAAATCAAACTGGTATTTAAGTTTTTAAATGAAACTGGTATTTAAGTTTTTAAATTAAACTGGAATTTAAGTTGCACACAGATATTTCAGTTCTTTATCTCAGGAGGAAGCTTCTGACTTAAACCCACTCCTGATTCTGGGCCAGGATGTTACTGCTGGAGTCTGAAGACAAAACCCCACTTCCATCAATCCCTAATTCCTCCAAGGCATGGAATTCTGGGAAGCTCTTCCACCCCTGACCTGCCTGTTCTGCCTTACAAACATGCCCTGTCTGCCTCTGTTGGCACAATAAATCCCTGCTTTTTGCAGTGTTTTTAAATAAAACCCCACTAAGCCGAGCTTTGCCACCGTCCCCTTGAACTATGATATGGTTTTAGCAGAGCTCAGACTAAAACTCATCTCCCACTGAAAGCTCCCAGTGTTGCACAGGAACAAAACGTTCATTTTTTGGGGACAAAGGGATCATTAACAGGTGCTAAGAGGTTTTTTAAAGCCTTCACCTGCACAGGTGTCAGGGTTCCCAAGTTACCTGGGCAGGGCAGCAAGTGCCCAAGGGATTTGGGGCATGAAACTTCTCCAGTTCCCTAAAACCCAATTTCATTTCCTGGCAATGCACTCAGAGCTGACACAGCTGAGCTCATACATCTTCATTTCTTCAAGGAATTAGCCTGAAAAAGTTGGATTTAATCCAAATTTTACTGCAAGAAAAAACTTACTGCCAGTCCTGAGGATGGATCAATGAAATCAGCCCAGTAGCCCTCAGAAGAAATTGCATAGCAGATTTCCTTGGCACCATTGATGAACTGAAAGGAAAAAAAATTGGGAAAAGAAAGATATCAAATGAGGTTATCACACAAAATGAATTATTTCTAACTTTACTTGTTATAAATAAAATCATTTATTTACTTACAGTTGTAAAAATTGAATTTTCTCTGCAATTAGTGCCCTAAAAAGCTCAAGGTTCCAAATTTAGAAAAATATGATTTATTCAGCTTCACTCCCTTACAGGTCCAAAATAAGGGAAATTTACCTTTTAAAGTAAATTCTGTATTAGTTCAAAATAAGGAAAATTTATCCTTTACAATACAAAATGAGGGAATTTTATCCTTTACAGTAAATTCTGTGTTAATTCAAAATAAGGAAAATTTATCCTTTACAATACAAAATAAGGGAATTTTACCCTTTACAGTAAATTCTGTATTAGTTTAAAAGGAAAGAAATTTACCCTTTACAATAAATTCTGTATTAATTCAAAATAAGGGAATTTTACCTTTACTTTGAATTAATATTAATAAGGGAAATTTACAGTACGTTCTGTGTTAGTTCAAAATAAGGAAAATGTATCCTTTACAATAAATTCTGTATTAGTTCAAAATAAGGAAAATTTATCCTTCACAGCAAATTCTGTATTAGTTCAAAATGAGGGATTTTTACCCTTTACAGTAAATTCTCTATTAGTTCAAAATAAGGAAAATTTCCCCCAGTAAATTCTGTATTTTGAAGTTTGATGGCTCTGATGATTAAATATGTCCAAAATGTAAATTAAATCCCAAATATCATAATTTTAGGCAGAACATTTCTGATCCAGGATCTCTTCTGGTCCCTCGGGGTGAGGTTAATGAGCACTTCAGCTGGATTAATGCAAATATTTGGATTTGGCTGTACAACCTCATTTTTTAGCCCCTGAAATGAGGATTTTTCAGGTGAATTCTGCAAGCAAACCAACATTTCCCTGTGAATTTCCTGGTTTGAACCTCACACCCCCCCAGTGACTGGATTAGACCTGACAGGGAGGTGCCTGAGGAGGAAAGATGCCAATTAACACATAATTAGACCAGATTAAAACACTAAAGAGCAACAGGGCAGAAATAATTCAAAGAGAAGAACACACTGAAATGCAGGGAATTTTAATTTCTGTGTCATTTTGTGTTGATTCGTTTTTTTGTGGTTGATTAGAGAGCCCACAATTGTGTTTTAGGGCATTCCCAGATTAATTTGAGGTACAAATATGATTTATTTCCAGATGAAATGCTGGGTTTGGGGATATTTTACAAAGAATAGGTAGAAATGGTCTTTTTTTGGGGTGCTAAGGGCAGTGAACAGCGACACTTGGTGGGGAAATGGTAAAATTGTGGAAAATGGGAAATAAAGGGATTTTCAGAGCCCTCTAGAGGTGAAAGAACAAGACAAAGTTAAGATGAAAAAACAGCACTGAAATCCAGAGTAAAAAGAATTAAATCCATTCATTAAAGTGGAAAAAAAACCCAGAGAAATTGGTGATTTTTACATTTTTTTACATTTTTACATTTTTGAAATTCAGGGTTAAAAGAAATAAAACCATCCATTTAAGTGGAAAAAACTCCAGAGAAATTGTGGTTTTTACATTTTTGGCCAGTAAAAAATGCCGTGGTATCTTAATTAAATGAATTAAACAGTAAATGATAATTAATAAGGAAAAATTATAATAGAATCGTATTATAAATAATATTAAAAATAAAAATGCAATATAGTATATTATTTAATAATGCAATATAATGTAATGTATTATATTACATTTAATAATGCAATAGAGGCATATTACATTAGCTATATATAATATAGACCTATTATATATAGATCTATATTATATATAGCTAATATAATACGGATCTATATTATATATATCTCTATATATATAGAATATAGATCTATATTATATATATCTCTATCTATATATAAAATATGCAGCTATATTATATATATCTCTCTATATATAGAATACAGATTTATATTATGTATATCTCTATCTATATATAGAATATGCAACTATATTATATATATAAAATGTGGATCTATATTATATATCTGTCTATATAAATATAGAATATAGATCTATATTGCATATATATCTATTTATATATAGAATATGGATCTATATTATATATCTCTCTATATAAATATAGAATATAGGTCTATATTGTATATATCTCTATTTATATATAGAATATGGATCTATATTATATATATATATAAAAAATACAGATATTTTTATATACATATATATATATAGAATATGGATCTATATTATAGATATACATCTATATATAGAATATGGATCTATATTATAGATATACATCTATATATAGAATATGGATCTATATTATAGATATACGTATATATATAGAATATAGATCTATATTACATATACACATATATATATAGAATATGGATCTATATTATATATATACATGTATATAGAATATGGATCTATATTATACATATTTCTCTATCTATATATAGAATATGAAACTATATTATATATAAAATGTGGATCTATATTATATATCTCTCTATATAAATATAGAATATAGATCTATATTGTATATATCTATTTATATATAGAATATGGATCTATATTATATCTATATATATAAAATACAGATATTTTTATATACATATATATATAGAATATGGATGTATATTATATATATCTACATATATGTAGAATATAGATCTATATATTATATATATATCTATACATATAGAACATGAATCTCATATATATAAAATATGGATCTATATTGTATCTCTACATACAGAATATAGATCTATATTTTGTATATATGTATATATATATGTGTATATATAAATACATATATATATGTGTGTATATGAAATATAATATAATATAAAAATTTTAAAAAGTAAGTCAAACCCCAGCAATGCACCAAAGCCTCAGGAATAGGACTGGAATTTGGGTTTGGTTTGGGGATGAACTGACATTTTCCAGGAGCATCTCCCTCTCCTCCTCCACCTCATGGCTCCACACGCTCATGTCGTGCTGGCTCTTCTGGGTGACAGTGAGCACAGTCAGGCGCTGCGGGTTCACCTCTGGGAACAGCGACTGGAAGTCTGAAAAACGGGGAAAAAACCAAAATCTGTCCTGCTCTGCCGTGGCAGCCTTCTCTCCCACCCACACCAACACTGCAGGCAGATTTCTCTTTTGAAATTGCTTTTATTCAATTTGTTTTATTTTAATTTTTATTTATTATTATAATTTTTATATAATAAATAGAAATATTTTTGTATATTTATATATATACAGGGGATTTTTATATTTGGTATATAAATTTATATTATACAAAAATTATAAAAATTGTATAAATTATATATTATTTTATAAATATTTATATTGAATTTAAAAAGTCAATATTATATGTTGAATTAAATTGTATTTAATATATAAATAGAAATTTTATATATTACAATATATACATACATAATTTACATAAACATCTACTTATATAATTTATATATTAAATTATATAAATATATTCTATTAATATAAATTAAAATAATATTATTTTACTATTTATTTAGATTATTTTTACTTTTTATTTCATTTAATTGGTCCCATTTACTTTCCTATTCCATTATTATTTTTACTTTTTATTTAATTCAATGGTTCCCATTTAACTAAATATAATTTACTTTAATAATTAATTAAATTTAATTAAATACACTCGAGCACTTTCAGGTGATTTGCAGCGGCACTTCACACTTTTCATATTAAATACTGAAATAATAATATTATTAACAATATTGAAAGTTACTAAAAGTTATTTAAAATCTGAAAATATATTGAAAGATATTAAATGGTTGCCATTTAATTTTTGTAATTTCCTTCCTCAATAAATGAAGAACACAAATTCAGTGCTGGCAGAAGTTTCCTGATTCCCATTTGTTGTTTTGTTTAGCAATTCCAAAGGATTTGGTAAATGGATTTTGGATAAGGAATTAACTCCAGAATTCCCCTGGCATTAAAACAATTAAAAATTACATATAAATGAAATATTAAATATTATCAACAGCAAATATTTTTAAAAAATAATTTAAAATTTTAAATATTTAATTAAATATTAAATATTGCCAGCAGCACTTGGTTTCCATTCTATCCACAGGGATTTTTGTACTGATTAACTCTGAATTAACCTTTCCCACAGCACATTCTGTGGTAGAGCATTGACATTCATTGGTTTTACATTGAAAACTTGAATTTCTTGGCTGGAAATAAAAATGAACCTTTTCTCAGCAGCTCAGGACAGGCTTGCACTGCACATTCCACCTTGGCATTTTCAAAGTAGGTTTCAGCATTATTGATCTGCTGCTTCTGGGGAGCATCAGAACCCTAAAGACCAGAAAAAAATTGAATTTTCACAGTTAATATCAAACAGGAATAACTCTGTACATCAAAATAGGGTTTAGTGATCAAATACACTCGAGCACTTCCAGGTGATTTGCAGTGGTACTTCACACTTTTCATATTAAATATTGAAATAATATTATTATTAACGATATTGAAAGTTACTAAAAGTTATTTAAAATCTGAAAAGATGTAAAAAGATGGATAATTTTTAGAACTAAACATTGCCTAAACTCTGAAAATACAAAATACTGAGGGAAAATTCAATTTTACTGGGTGTATTGAAAATGATGAATCTTTCATTGGGAGGTTGGGGGATTCCTGGATGAATTCCATTGTTTTAGAACCAAATATTGTCCAAACTTTGCAAATCCAGATCCATAAAATAAAATACTGAAGGAAAATTCAGTTTTACAATGATGAATCTTTCATTGTGAGATTGGGGGATTCCTGGATGAATTCCAGTGTCTTAGAACTAAACATTACCCAAGCTTTGCAAATCCAGATCCATCTAATTAAATCCATTTAATTAATCCATTTAATAAAATACTGAAGGAAAATTCCAATTTTTCTGGGTGTATTTAAAATGATGAATCTCTCATTATGAGCTTAGATCCCGGGATCCCTGGATGAATACCATGATTTTTAGAACTAAACATTGTCCAAACTTTGCAAATCCAGATCCACGAAATAAAATACTGAAGGAAATTTCAATTTTGAATTGCAATGATGAATTGCAATGATGAATCTCTCATTATGAGCTTGGGGGATTCCTCTGTGAATTCTGTGGTTTTCAGAACTAAACATTGCCCAGACTTTGCAAATCCAGATCCATGAAATAAAATACTGCAGCAAAATTCAAATCTTACTGGGTGAATTCATACTGATGAATCTGGAACACTGCCAGAATCCTCTCATTATGAGCTTGGGAGATTCCTGTTTGAATTTCATGGTTTTTATAACTAAACTTTGCAAATCCAGATCCATAAAATAAAATACTGAAGGAAATTTCAATTTTACTGAGTATATTCACAATGATGAATATGAATCAGGCTGCCAGAATCCTTTCATTGTGAGGCTGGTGGATTCCTGTGTGAATTCCATGTGAATATGGGTTTTTAGAACTAAACATTGCCCAAACTTGGAAGGCCAGATCCATGAACTAAAATACTAAAGGAAATTCCAATTTTACTGGGTAAAAGGTGGTAAGACTTGCCCAACAGCATGTCTGAGGACTGAAATCCTCCCATTAATCACTCCTAAAATGCTGTTTCAAAACAGCCTGAAATCTTTTTCTCCTAAAAAAGAATCACCTTGAGGCAGTTTCTGTGACAGAAAATGGTGCAGAAAATCCTTCTTGAGGAAGAAGAGAGTTATGCTTGTCCCCCATAGATGGGGAGGGGAAAGGGGAGGGGAGGGGAGGGCAGGGCAGGGCAGGGCAGGGCAGGGCAGGGAAGGGAAGGGAAGGGAAGGGAAGGAAAGGGAAGGGAAGGGAAGGGAAGGGAAGGGAAGGGAAGGGAAGGGAAGGGAAGGGAAGGGAAGGGAA
>JAWMQZ010000289.1:1847199-1865391 GCA_035584835.1 Tangara arthus | reverse complement strand
TGCATTCCACAGCAGCAGATAATTATTGTTTTTCTTTTCCTCTGAGGCTTCTCAGCTTCTCAGGAGAAAAAATCCTGACAAAAGGGATTTTTCATGAAACGTCATGGCTACGCTGAACTCTTAGGAGAGTGCCAGTTGTGGCACAGGGTGCCCGGAGCAGCTGTGGCTGCCCCTGGATCCTTGGAAGTGTCCAAAGCCAAGCTGGAGTAGCCTGTGGAAGGTGTCCCTGCCCTTAAATGGACTTTTAAGATCCCAACTAAACCATCTGATGGCTTTGTGACCCCCCCCTGCTGCCTGTGCCCCTCTCTGGCCCTTCCAGCCCTTCTCCCTGCCTGTGCAGTGGTTTAAACCCTGGCCTGCATTTAAGCTGAGCCCAGCAGCCCTGAGCAGCAGCAAAAGCCCTGGCTGTGTGTCTGTGCACTGACTGCTGATTGCCTGGGTCCCAGAAAAGTGGGTTAGACTCAGATTATTGCCTTTGTCCACGTCCCTGACCTTTTGCCCCACATATTGCGTGGCCCGCGGGTGGAGGAAGGAGGATTAAAGGTTAAGAAGCCTCTCTTGAAAGAGTTAGGATGCCTAAATGTTTAAAATGTTTCCTTTCCCCAGTAATTCCAATCTATATTAAAGCTAAAACCCTTCTGAGAGGTAATAAAACAGAGCAGTGGAGGAGATCATTGGGAAGATTAGGAAGAAGAGACTTAAGGGCTTACTCTTGATGCTTCTGGGTTTATACTTTGTTCTTGTTTTACTCTGTCAATCTCTTCTAGTGTTTCTCCCAGTGACTTTATTGTGTTTTTATGGAGCAGGGATGGTGCTGCAAACTACCAGGGAAAAGCTTGTTGTCGTCGAGGGGAGGGGGAAGAACATTCCTTTGCACATTTTTCGGTGTTCCTGTTATATCTCAAATTTAGAAAGTAACAAGAAGCAGCATCCAGTTTTCATTAATGCTTCAGGGTTTGGTTTTTTTTTTTTTTTTTGGCACATATGTTTTCGTTTCCAGGCATCCAAAGGAGAAGATGAAATTCCTCCTTTCCAGCCAGCCCTGGAGGACACCAGGACCAGCAGATTCCCTGGATTTTGGTGCCAGGTAGGAGCCTGGTAACCTCCTTTGTCCTAAACCCAGCAGAGTGGGAAGTGCAGTGATGTTTTTTTGGGACAAAGGGTCGTGCTGTGACTGCTTCCCTTATGTGAACATTCCTCTTGACACAGCCTGGCTGGTGGCCCACATTAATTTGGCTCCAAAAAAAAAAAAAAAAAAAAAAGAGGGAAAAAAATACATGATATTCACGTTCTTGGAGGAGTTGTGTGTTCCATCTGGATACTGCAAACCTGTGAATCCTGTCCAAATAACTCCTGTGTTCTCCTTGCTGGGTTTTTTTGTGCATCTTGTCAGTTAAATATATCCGAGAGCTCCCAGGCAGGAGCGTGAGGGCAGCTCGTGCCCATCACAGCCAAGGAATGCCCTTAGGAGCTGCTCCCACGGAGCATTTGCTCCCTGGTGAAATCCCAGCAGTGGAATTCTGTCTGGGATGGTCGGTGGTGGCAGGAATTCGGTGGAATTGCCATGGAATTGTGTTTTGTCAGCTGGGGTGTGAGCAGGCCGGGCCTGGGGGCACTGGGGGGTGCTGGAAGGCTCCTCTCCCTCCTAATTTTGGTGTTTCTATGGAAACACATCCCCAACAGGAATCCTGCTTCCCTGCTTTGTCTCATCCTTTGCTTTGTCAGCGGGGAAAAGTGAAAGTTGGGATGAAAGCCAGGGCAGGCAGCAGTGGGTGCTGCTGTGGGAGCAGGCCCAGGCCCTCGCTGCTCATGCTCCTCTTCACTTCCAAATCAAACCACGTGGAAATAGGGACTCCAAAAGCTTCAGTTCTTACCTGGGAGATGATTTCTGAGTTTTATTCCAAAAGTGACTCGTGTGACTTCAGGCAGAGCATTGCCATAGGCTGGAAGGGAAGGAAGCTGCAGGGTTTTCCAGATTTCTCCTAACCCCCTGACCTGGAGCACCTCCAGCTTGGGTTTCAGGAATAAAAACCTAAACTTTGAACACTGTGATATTATAAGAATAAAAAATTCATTTTGGGAAATAGAATTTGGATGAGAAGGGCTGGGGGCCTGGCTTGTGTTTGTCAGGGAGATGAAAACCAGCAGCTTTTTTGCTGTCTGAGGCATTTGGGTCTTGTCTCCATCACCACGAGAAGTGCAGGATAAGGAGGTGCAAGCTGGGGCTGAAAGCTGGGAAGAGAAATCCCTCTACAAGTCATCAGTGAAGCAGCTTCCTGGCAATAAAAACTTCAGGAATTGTTTTCCCTAAACTTGGAAGTCTGGATGTTGAGTGCTTGTCTGGAGAGGGACCTGAACCTCTGGGGGTGGCAGGACCTGGTGCATCCAATGGGTTTGGTGCTTTTGAGGAATTTCTAAAGCTCCTGGTGGCTGTCACTCAGTGTGACAGCAGGGTCACAGGTTCCACTGGGCTCCAGGTGTTCCTTGTCCTTACTCCAAGGTGTCTCCACTAACAGATCACATTTTGTTTCACACCTGTCTTGGTGAATTCTTCAGGCCCAGCTATCCCAGCACCTGGCAGGAATGAGCAATAGCTCCAACAATTCAGATTTTTCCTGGTCAAACTGGGCTGAGCCTCTGGCTGCATCCAGAGGGGACAGAGTGAAAAGGGAAGGAGGATGGTGAGCACATGGACAGGTTCAATCTCAAACCACACAGGAGAGTTTCTCACAGGTTGCCTTGGGAATAAGTCAGTTTTTGGGAGATTATTCCTCTCTGTGCTGTCAGAGCTCAGGAAGATGATCTGTCCTGATATCTTTGACAGGAGAGAGAGCTGGCCTTGCCCTGCTTGTCACCCTGAGAAGGGAAAGCAGAACTGTCCAAGGATTCTGCAGCTTTTCCCAAATCTCCCCATCCAAAGCCCCGGATGGGATCTAAGCTGGGTGTAACTCTTAGGTTCAGCACCTTGTCATGCTCTTCTTGAGCAGCCAGCTCTGCTCTGTGTCCCTGCTCCCATCCTCTCAGATCTAAGGGAGACTTCACTGGAAAAATCTCTGCTGCTTTAGTCACACAGAAAAGAAAGAGTTAAACTTTTTTTTTCCTTTTTCTTTAAGGGCCTGCCTTGCTGTGAGTTTTGGTATTTAAAATTAATGAAGAAAATGAGAAAATAATGTGGCTCGGATTACTCCTCCTCAGCTGTTTTGCTTTTTCTGGCAAATTGCTGCTTGTAGACGTCTGGCATTTTATTTCTTTTTGGGATTCTTTTTTTTTTTTAAGCATTGACATCTCTCATCATGCTCTATATAACTCTTTCTTGGGAATTATGTGACGGGTCGATGGCCCCTCATTCCTGGTCCTGCTCCTCAGGGCATCCTTTTGCAAAGCCCTTCTCCCCCTCTTCCTTCCCTCCTCCAACCTGTGGGTGTCTGACTCAGAGAGCTGGAGACTCATTCTGGAGTTTTCACGTGTAACTTCTCATTAATTAACTTCTGACTCAACGTGTTCACATTAGTAAAGATGGAATTTGCAATCTTGCTTTTGCTTTCCCTGTTTTTGATGCCTCATGGGTGCATGGTAGAATTCCTCTGGAGATGGTAACATTTGTGGGACAGATTGAGTTGTGGTTGCCCCATCCCTGGAAATGTTCCAGGTCCGGTTTGGAGCAAGCTGGTCTAGTGGGAGGTGTCCCTGCCCATGGCAGGGGCCGGAGTGGGATGGATTTAAGGTCCCTTTCCACCCAAACCAGCCTGGAATTCTCATTGTAGGGCTAAAGAAGATTCTGGCACTGGACCCAGGCTTGGAAGGAAAAGATCTTCTGGAAGCAGTGAGGTTCTTTCATGAGTGCAGCTGCAGTGGTGGGAACCCCTCTGCCCACATTGCCCTGCTCAGCGGGGTTGGCTGTGCCCCCCAAATTCTCCAGGTCAAAATCCTGGTGCTGAGCTGGCTGTGCCAGCATGGCTGGGTTGGGCATCTTCCATCACGCTGGGTTGGGTGTTTTCCATCAGGCTGTGTGTCTTCCATCATGTTGGGTTGGGTGTCTTCCATTGCTTTGGGTTGGGCACCTTCCATTGTGTTGTATCAGGCATCTTCCACCACTTTGGGAATCTTCCACCATGTTGGATTGCATGGCTTCCATCATGTTGGGTTGGGCATCTTCCGTGATGTTGCATTGTGTGTCTTCCATCACGCTGTGTGTCTTCCACCATGTTGGATTGGGCATCTTCTGTCACACTGGGTTGGGTGTCTCCCATTACATTGGATGTCTTCCATCATGTTGGGTTGGGCATCTTCCATTGCATTGGGTTGAGTGCCTTCCATTGTGTTGTACTGGGCTTCTTCCATCACTTTGGGCATCTTCCACCATGTTGGGTTGGGTGTCTTCCATCCTGCTGGGCTGGGTCTTCCATCAGGTTGGATTGGGGGTCTTCCACCATGTTGGGTTGGGCATCTTCCATCACATTGTATGTCTTCCATCACATTGGTTTGGGTGTCTTCCATTGCATTGAGTTGGGCACCTTCCATTGTGTTGGACTGGGTATCTTCCATCACTTTGGGCATCTTCCACTCTGTTGGTTTGGGTGTCTTCCATCCTGCTGGGCTGGGTCTTCCATCAGGTTGGATTGGGGGTCTTCCATCAGCAACGGGTCCAAATTCCCACATGTCCCACGTGCAGAAGGTCCAGCCCCTCCAGCTGCCAGACTTGCAATTGAGGAGGTGTTAACGAGCATGAGGGCTGCTGGCAGCAGCTCCTCAGTTCTCCTGAGGTTTGGGAATTGCTAGGTGTCCAGACGCCGCCTCCATCAGAGCAGGGCGATGGTGACCATTCCAGAAGGAGACTTGGATTTGTCCAAAATCCAAATTTGGGTTTTTTTTCCTATGGATTTGTCCCATTCCTACAACCACACTTGAGGTCCTCGGAGGGTACCTCCTTCCTCATGAATTTTAAATGCCCATAAACCCCCCAGGTTTCTCTTTCTTCCACTTTGCACTTTAGGAACTGTTGGAAAACTGAAGGAAAAATTGTTAAACCAAGGCAATTGAGTTGAGCCTCCAACTGCAAGCCCAGGGCCAAACCTCTGACAGGAAAAACAACTCCAAACCCTCCTGCACCCAAATAAGTCCAATAAAAGCTCCAAAGTTAATCTTTAACTTGAGCTCACAGGATTGGGGTCATTAAAGTTATTAAAATCCAGTTGTTGGAGGGCTGGGGGACTCCATAAAGGAATCTGGGGTTGGGGAGGAATTCTGCCCGGGAGGATTTCCTGGTTAATGCAGCTGTTGACTGGCAAATTGCTTTGCTGGCTGGGCAAGTGCTGGGATGCTTCCATATGGAATTGCTGCTGCTGCTGGAGGTGAAGGCAGAGAGTGGGAAAAACTCCCAATAATTCAACCCCTGTGTGGGATTCAGGCTCCTGGTGCGCTGTCCCAGCTATAAATATTAAACCTGGATTTGGGATGGGATTTCAGCGTGGCCTGCTGGCTCCTCTTCCCGATCTCATCCATCTCCAAGCCGGAGGGGTGGGCTGCAGGATGCTGCTCTCCTCTCCTTATCCATTTTTCCTCTCCTTATCCATATTTCCTCTCCTTCCATTAATCACTCTAATGGCAAACTGGGGGAAAAGGAGTTTAAAAATTCCTATTTATCTGTAGGAACACATCAGAACTAGAGCCAGCTCTGCCCCACAATGCCTGGGGGGTGGAAAAGCTCTGGATTTCGGGATCTGGGGGATGAAAGATCCCCCACCACTCCGTGTCTGCAGGGAGGTGACTTTCCAGGGTCACAGAGTGCTGGGTTTATTCCTCCGAGGGCTCTAAACCCTCTTTGCGAGGGGCACGTTTGAGTTACGAGTTGCAGCTCCGCTGAGTCCCCACGTCTGGGCAGAAACGATCCCCCAGCTCATTGTAAATGCAGGCAGGCCTGCAGTAAATGGGATTCAATTAGCAGGGAAAAGCTCGGAAAACCAGAGCAGTTAGGAAGGCTGGAGGAGGGGGAAGAGGGCAAGCCTGGGGTTGCTGAGCCAGACCTGGTGCCTGATTCGTGCTGCACTGGGGAATTTGCTCTGGTTTCTATTAAATTTTGGATTGCGAAAGGTTGGAACTGAGTCTGACTGATTTAAGTTGTACCAGGCTAAATTTCAAGCTACAGCTCTGATAACTTTAAACATTTCTTGCCAGGCTACCAAGCACTCTCCTGTTAGACAGGAGACATCACCTGGTAATCTTTCCCTTCATGAGAAAATCCATCTATTAAACCAAAGGTTTTCACTATAAAAATCTATTTAATGTTATTTTTTGATTGGACCACAAGTTTTTTTTCAACCTGCCTACCACTGCTGTGGCTGCCTCATCCCTGGAAGTGTCCAAGGCTGAGGTGGACAGGGCTTAGACAACCTGGGATAGTGGAAGATGCTCCTGCCCATGGCAGGGGTGGAACTGGGTGGGCTTTGAGGTTTCTTCCACCCGAAGCCATTCCATGATTCTACAATTTGGAGTTTTCACTGAAAACACAAACCCTCCCAGCCAACACTTTTTATAAACCCCAGAGTCACTTCATTTATTGGAAGGCCTTTTCAGAGAGGGGGAAAAAAAGCATTGGAAGAGCTTTGCTGGCTAAACCTGAGAAAAAGTCCATGTTACTTAATTCCCTTGCAGAAATGTGTTTAGTTCCACAAATGCAAATGTGCTGGGTGCTGCAGGTGTGTGAGGGGGTGATAAGTGCTGTTCACACACTTAGTGAAGCAACGTGGAAATAAATGACCACATTCCCGATTATTTGAATCTCCTGACGGATTCCTTATGGAGGGGAAACAGCCAGTCCAAACAGACTCAGCCCTGAACTCGTGTTTAATGGATGGAACTCTGCGAGGCGCTCGGAAAACGCAAAATCCCACGCGTTTGAATGGAAAAGTCACAACTTTGCAGCCAGGAATTCTAACAATTATTGCACAGGGCTACTCTCCTTCCTTTTCCCATCCTGTCCAGGCTCCTGTGATGGATGCACCTCACTCCCAGGCGGAGAACATCTCCAGCAGGAATGAGATCCCCCCAGCTTTGGCAGAGCGCAATCATTAGGCTGATTTTGCTCCATAATGAGGTGTTGTGGAGTAGAGCTCCATTGAAAAGCCTTTAAATAATGTTAGCATTGAATATAATAACCTTCCAGGGAAATCAAATCCCTCGCCGCCTCTGGTTCTGCCTCTGAAAGGGAATCAATTTTCTTTGCCTGATAGCTTTCCCCAGCACTTAACACGCATGGGGGAAGGCACTCATTGTGAGGGTTGCCCAGGAATTGCCTTCTGAAGGTCAAATCTTGGGGGGAAAAAAATGAGGGAGAAGAAAAGAAAACAAGGTTTGGTGACCCCTATCCTGATGGGAAGGACCTGCTGCAGCTGCTTGAGTGGGGAGAGGGGCCAGAATGCTCATGGTGGGGTTTGTTTGTGGGTTTTAATTGTAGATACAATGAGTCTGTGTGTGTGTCTTCCTTAAAATTCCAATCAGGAAGGCAATCCCAGCCTGGGTTTGGGCTCGGTGGCTGTTTGGGTGTCCCTGGTTCAGCTGCTGCCTCCTTGGCTTGCACAGTCCGAGCCAGCTGGAGCATCCAACACGTCGCTTCCCTGGCTTTGGAGACAAAGCAAGGCAAGGAATAAATCCAAAAATCCCACATTCCTGGCTGGCTGCTCCGTGGCTTTGCAGGGAAATTCCCAGCAAAGTGCAAAATCAGGGAGCCCTTTAATAATTACACACTGAATTCCCCTCCTTGTGGAGCATCCATGTTCCCTGATTTGCTCCTCTCTGCAGCTGTGAAAACCAGGAATGAACATTTTGGGGGGAAACCAGGAGTGCTCAGGCCACTCTCAATTCCTGTAGCACAACCCCCAGGAGGTCAGGATGGATGTGCTTCCAAGGACGACAGGAGGCAGGATTTGGCCCAGGATGGATCCTCTGCAAAGTGCAAATCCCAGGGATTGAACAGGACAGGGAATGAAATGGCAGAGTGGGGGGTTCAGGTACTGAGGGGGAACATTGGCCAGGAAAATCTCAGGAACTGAGCAACACAGGGAATGGAATGGCAGAGTGGGGGTTCAGGTAATGAGGGGGAACACTGCCCAGGGAAATCCCAGGGATTGAGCAGGACAGGGAATGGAATGGCAGAGTGGGGGTTCAGAGCATTGCCCAGGAAAATCCCAGGGATTGTACAAAACAGGGAGTGAAATGGCAAAATGGGGGTTCAGGTACTGAGGGGGAACATTGCCCAGGAAAATCCCAGGGATTGAGCAGGACAGGGAATGGAATGTCCAAGTGGGGGGTCAGGTGCTGAGGGGGAACATTGCCCAGGAAAATCCCACTTGGAAATCGTTTTCCCCATAAAATCCCAACTGCAGAGTGTCACCATAATGCACCCTAATGACGGGGGGAGGGGGGGGGAGTTTTAGAAAGTGGTTTTTAAAAAAAGCTCTGGAATCCATCTGGATTCTCTTAGGAACAAGGAAAACCTCATCAGGGACCACTTCAAAGCCCATTTCCTCCTGCTTAAATTATCTCGTGTGCGCCTGCTGCTGCATGGACATTGCTCCATTAGGGATGATTTTTGACTCTGCCTAATCTGAACAAACTGCACAATATTCCAGGAGTGATTTTCAATTTGTTGGGAGCCCTGATTCCTGCAGACAGCCTGGCTTGCCTTTGGGGGTGGATATAGGGGGGAATTCACAGCCATCCTGCTTGGTGTCCTGCCCAAAGGCTTTGGAAAATGGAATTACTTGGGGTATTTTAGGAAGTATGGCACTGTTATATTGATAATAGTGTGAGTTGTTTTAATGGTGTTGAGCTTCCAATTACATTTATATTTATAATTTGTAATTTATATTTATATTTATCTCTCATCTATAGCTATCTCTATATCTATATTATATCTATATCATATCTATATTCTTATATCTATCTATAGATATATATCTATATGTATCTATATTTCTAGAAATAGTATGTATGTATGTATTTCATCAATAGGCCATAAAAATTTTTAAGGAGGGGTTTATGGCCCCCAAAACTTTGCTAGGCCATAGAATTTATATTGGGGGAAGTTTATACCCCCCAAAACTTTGCTAGACCCGAAAAAAATCATAACTGGGGGAGTTTATATCTCCAAAACTTTGCTAGGCCATTGAAATTCATGTTGTGTGGATATTTAAAGACATTAGGTTTTCAGGGAGCTGAAGTTTACTCCTACTGGAAGTCAAGTAAAGCTGTATGGATAATGTATTTTTAAAGCAATTAATGGGCCAAACAGATTATTTTTTTTTCTTTAGTGTCAACCTAAATAATTTCCTTGTATCCTAGAAGAGCTCTGGAAGGGAATTTTGGGGTTGGTTCATCCTATTGATTTTCAGCATCTTTTTTTTTTTTTCAAATGGATCAATTTTGCCATCTTGGAACGAGGCATCAGGAGGAAACATACTGATTCTGCTAAATTCAGAATTCACATCTCATCCCTCCCAAAACACTGCTCTGCTAATTTTAAATTAATCCCTAAATTTATGCTCCACAGAAGGGAAACAAGTGGTAGGAACGGGCTTGAATTTTTGGCTGAGAATGTGGAGATGCAGCCCTGGGGAGGAGCTGGAAGATGCTGATGGATCCTGGGGAAGCACCAGAGGCCACACCTGGGACATCTTGGAGAGGTTTTGCACATTCCCTGCCCCTTTCCCACACAGATTCAACCTCTCTCCTTGTCCAAACCCCATTTGGGAAAACAAAGAAAATAAAAACACGGCAGCACAAAGCCTGTCTTGAAATCTGCACGGTGCTGAGGCCATGCCTTGAAATAATCCGAAATAATCCACTGAAAAATTCCTGTATTTTCAATAAGGTGTTTCAAGTGTTGTTTCAGACCTGGATATTTGCTAATTCTGTGCAGACAGAGAAAAAAACCAAAGCAGGGATGAGATTTTCCACAGCTCTTTTTGCTCAGTGAAGGGAATCGAAGATGAAGCATTCACGATGTGCCGCAAATCAATACCAGCCTGGCAAGGCTTTGACACGTTTGTACCTTTTATGAAGGAGTAAAGAGGATGGAAAATACATGGAAAAACAATATTCCAGAGCACAGGCACCTCTGTGTGTGATCTGATGGGCAGTGAGGGATGAACCCCAGCTGGGAACACGCCAAACACGACCTGAAAACAAAGAATTCCGTGCTCAGATGAACCAACTCCCTGTGGGCTCCCTTTCATTAAAACAAATGATATTCGTGTTTTATGAAGTTCATTTAATCTACAGCTGAGGAGTGAGGTGATTTTTATTCTCTGGCTTGAGAATACAGTTTTATTTAAGTGTCTGAATAGCCAAACCATGGTGAGGGCACGTAGCAAAGCCTCCCATATCCAGGTTTTTCCGTGGGCACAGCTGGGTGCAGAGTGTGATGCCAGGAAAAGGCCAAAGGACCATGGCAATAAATAAAATGTGGGGGTTTTTAGAACATGTCACTTAAAACATAACTCTTGCTCCGCTGGTTTGCTGTAAAAAATGTGGTTTTCCACAGTTTGAAATCAGACAGGGTTTTGACAAGAGTTGGGAGGGATTTTTGGCAAATTGTTGGTGAGGTTTAGCAAGGCTTTGACAAAGAACCAAAGAAAAAGCCTGGATGTGGCACTGGGTGCCAGGGTTCATGTGAGGTATTGGGGCTGGGTTGGACTCGATGATCTTGAAGGTCTCTTCCAACCTGGTCATTCTGTGAATTCTGTGAAAAGCAGTGGGTTTGGCTCAGATCTGGATTTGCACAGACAGCAAGGACACACAAAGACAAGGACACTTTGGCAAGAGCCAAATCCCTGCTCTTTTAGCCCCCTGCAAACCCCAAATGGGAGCTGCTGGCCACGAGGCACCTTCTGGGAACGATGGAGAGGAGGGAGCAAATCCTACTGTGCTTGATGGAGGAAGGCAGGGAAGAAGAGCTGTGGGCAGGGTCTCAAATGCTCCTCAGTGTCCCACAAACTTGGTTAATAGTATAATTAATCCAGGAAGGATAATTATTTAATTTATTTAAGAAGGATTTCTTCCCTGGGAGGGTGGGCAGGCCCTGGCACAGGGTGTCCCAAGAAGGTGGGGCTGCCCCTGGATCCCTGGCAGTGCCCAAGGCCAGGCTGGAATAACCTGGGGTAGTGGAAGCTGTCCCTGTCATGGCAGGGGTGGATTGGGATGGGCTTTAAGGTCCTTCCCAACCCAAACCATCTGGAATTCTGTGATCCTATAATACAATGGAAAAGGCTGGAAACCATTGCAAAGTTCGATGGAGCTGCTCCGTGCCTGCTTTTCCCTTGGGATTTTAATTCAGGGGATTCTGGGTCTTACAGAACTGGTTTGGTGTTTTAAAGGACAGAGAATTCAGGTGGCTGTGGTGTGTGCTGGGAATTTCCAGCATCCCTCACATCCCTGTGATGTGAGTGAGGCACTCAGTTAAATAAAACCACAATGGAAAACGTGATTCTTAGGGAAAGCAGGATCCGCGTGGACGGCATTAAGCCCCTCTGATTTACCCACATTACTTACAGAAAAATGGAGTCTGAAGAGCCCAGGAGAAAATGAAGGTGTGATTTCCTCAGCTGCCACTCCTGGGCTTGTCCTCTATAATTTCAAAAGGCACAAAACCACTTCAGATTCTGCCACAACCGCCCGTCTTTGTCTGCTGTCGGAGCCGCCTGCGGCTCGTCACGCTCCATCCTCCTGCCTTCCCTGCAATCTTCGGGCTGTTTAGCCCTGGAATAATGTAATCCAATTTTCTTTGTTGTCATAAAGGCCTTAATTACAGCTTCACGGGATATTGTAATCAGAACACATCAGGTTTTTTCATGTGTCAAAGCTCCAGATCCATCAGTGTCCTTGTGCTGTCGGAAGCACTCGGAAAGGCTGGAGGTCACGAGTGGTTGGAACCCTGGATGCTGGGAATTTCAGATTTTCTGTGCTGGGAATTTCAGCCTTTCTGTGCTGGCAGGCACTGACCCCCAGGAGAACACTGCATTGGACCTGAGGCTGTGGAGAAGCTTCCAAAATGGAATGGTAGAACTGGGATTGTGGGTGTGGAGTTTGGATAGAAGTGTGTGATATCACAGGGTGGGAAACTCAGAGTTTGAGGGTTTAGAATACAGTAATGTATATAGAGCAAGGTGGAGGGTTTAGGACAGAAGCTAGTCCTTCTTCTTCACCTTCTTCTTTCTAGATTTAGGTGGTTTTGTGTAATCGGATAAAAAAAGTCCACATCACAACATATGAGTAGTTAGTTATTAAGTAAAAATAATTGAGGTGTCATTTCTTAACTAAACAGTTCATCCTTAAAAGTCCTTCTAGAGAGAGACACAGCTCCATTTCTACCTTGTTAGAGTGAAGTGCTGCAGAACTCACACTCTGTGAGACAATAATATAAATAAGAACTAATAAACATCTGAGTCCAAACAAAAAATATCATCTCACCATTTAACCCCAACCTTAACAAAAAAGAAACAAAAGAATCAACATTAGTGGTGTAAGGGTTCCCTGGATCCCTGGAAGTGCCCAAGGCCAGGCTGGAAGGGGCTTGGAGCAGCCTGGGATAGTGAAAGGTGTCCCTGCCAGAACTGGGATGGATTGGGATCAGCTTTAAGGTCCTCCCAACCCAAACCATCCTGCGATTCCACAAATTTCTGTACAATTCTGTACAATTTCTGCACCTCTGGATGAATTCTGCCAGTAAGTTTGATAAAAATCCATTTTTGTAGCTCATTTTCCAGCTGCTCTTTCTGAATACAGAAGACATAAAACCAATACAGAGGAACAGAATCTTGTTTCAACATTTACTTTCCAATTTTTGTGAGATCAGCAAATCAGGAGATGATTTGGGAAGGGCCATGGATGTAACCAGGGGTGTGGAGTCATCCTAAGAACACATCCAACACACCTGCAAAGATTTTCCCTGCCCATAACGACTGCACGCACAGGCAGGGACTTGAGAGAAGATTTTGGAGAAGCTGAGCCAAACTGAAAAGTCTCTTCACACAGAATTGAAAATTGTTTTTAAATTTTCCCACTCTTCAAGAGTAACACTCCAAAGAACTTAATCCATGAAGCTTTTTGGAACTACAGCAAGATAATTTAACACGTTGTGCTGCTCTGAAGTTGAGGTCACACATTCTGCCATCATGTTGTGCATGAATTTTGATTTCCCTCAGCAGTATGGTATTTGTCATTCATGGAATCATCTCAGGTTAAGGCAAATGGTGAAATGTTGCATCAGGTTGTATTTTAATAACTGGAATGGAGGATTTCAGGTATTTTGTACTGCTGCAAAGGCAACATGCGTACATTTACATGCAGTGACTGTTGTATCCAAGGAAAAGCCACTCAGTGATTTACAGCCACAGCACTCAAGCACAATTATCAGCTTTGAAACCCATCAATTTGATTTTTTTTTCCCCTTTCTTTCTTGCTTTTAGCTGGCACTAGCACAAGGAGTTCTGGCATAGACTGTTTTCAGTTTGTACACATTTCAAACCAGCGTTGATTTCCTGGGACAGAGGATTCAGAATTGCCACGTTCCCTTTAACTGAGCAGGATTTGCAATAGTAAAAGATTTCTTGTATTTTTAACTGTTGGGCTTCCAGCACTCAAAGCAAGGCTCATTTTCTCTTCCCGTTAAAAAGTGACTTTTTCTTTCTCAAAGCACTGGAAAATCTAACAGAGCCAATGTGTCTTCTTTTCTCTTTTTAAATTTAATAAAGTGCAAGGGATAGAACTTAACTCTAGGCTTAGTTTTTGTTTTTTGGAAGGGACAAAAAGGAACAAGCACCCCATTTATTTTTGGTAGCTTTTGGTGTTAATATCAACACAATTTAACATATTCTTCTAGTTATTAGGCAAAAAGTAATACTGCTGCTTGGGTGCATTCCAAGAGATGTCAGAGAACTTTCTGGAATGTGAACTGTGAAGTTATCAGCTACTAAACTGCTTTTTGGAAGTGTTCTCTGGCACACTGCAAATCCTGGTGTTTTTAACCACCTAATGAGTGATTCCTTCAGGGATGACTGCTCCTGGAAAATCACCTCTTGGGAGCCTTGGCCCCTTCCCTGGGAGGGTGGGAGGGGCTGGGCTGGGATTCCCAGAGCAGCTGTGGGTGCCCCTGGATCCCTGGCAGTGTCCAAGGCCAGGCTGGAGCACCTGGGACAGTGGGAGGCGTCCCTGCCCATGGACTGGGATGATTTCATGTCCTTTCCAACGCCATCCATTCCATGATCCCATGACAAGCTGGGATGTGAAGCTTTGGGATTCCCTGCCCAACCCTTGCCAGTGGCCATGGTGAAAGCTCACGTTGGAGTCCTGCTCCCAAATACCCACACAGAACTTCCCACTGAAGGGAAACCTCCTGGGGAACCACCAGGCAGAGCTCAGGGTGACCCCAAAGGAGTTCAGGGACATGAGGAAAGCTCTGCTCCCACCTCCCAAATCCCTCCAAGTGTTTTTGGACTGGCTCTGGTGAAACAACAGCAGCTGAGGAGACAGTTTGGTTCCTGCAAAGCCAAAGGCCTTCAGTCCTGTACCCCTGTCAGAATCCATCCAGAGGTATCATATGTGACACCTACTGAAAGCTGTTTAAAAATTAAATCACCCTAATTAGGCAGCCAGCAGGCCCTCCCACTCTTTATTAGGTGCTTAGGAAATGTCAAAAGGAAAAAACATCCAGGTCCTGGAGATCACCAACCTCTGCATCTGAAACCACAGAAGACCACACCTTTGAGTGAAAAGGAGATAAAATCCAAGTGTTTCTAATGTTCAAAGGGTGCCTTGAAGGTGTCCGAGGTTTTCAGCTGTTTTAGTGCATTTTCTTTAGAAGCACAGATCAGGTTTTGGGTTTATTGTATTATTTACTTGCTAGTCTTGAAAGCATCAACTCAGCACTCTGAGCTTTCAGAAATATTCTGTTTTCTTCTACTGTCAGGCCTTGAGTTGCTGTGGACCAGGACAAACTCCAGATCCATTTGGAGAAATCCAGATGTGCCACAGGTTGTCCCACCACTCACTTTTGTTGGCCAAACCCTGAATTTAGTAATTTATTAAACTTAAATCATCAAGTTGCAGACATTACATCAAGATCCACTGATAGAAGAATTCATGCTTGTTTTCTCTAGATCTTCACAAGAAAACCTCATCAGAAACACCTTCAATATTTCTTAAAAATCTTATTTTTTACCTTTTATTGGAGCTATAGAATCATGGAAATGAACAACAGGGATGGCTTCTGCATTGAGTGTTTCTAGATGAGTCCAAAGGCAGGCAAGAAGAAATTTAACTGGTTTGGAATCTGTGTCCTAGAGCTCATCTTGCAAAACCTGAGTTACCTAAATGTCTGAAAAGCAGAAGGGTATCGGAATGAGAGGCCCTTCCAGAATGCAGGAATAGAACACTGAAATTCAGGGATGGAGCAACGAAATTCAGGGATGGAACACTGAAATTCAGGGATGGAGCAATGAAATTCAGGGATGGAACACTGAAATTCAGGGATGGAGCAACGAAATTCAGGGATGGAACACTGAAATTCAGGAATAGAACACTGAAATTCAGGGATGGAGCAATGAAATCCAGGGATGGAACACTGAAATTCAGGGATAGAACGCTGAAATTCAGGAATGGAACAGTGAAATTCAGAATAGAACACTGAAATTCAGGGATGGAACACTGAAATTCAGGAATAGAACACAAATTCAAGAACAGAATACTTAAATTCAGGGATGGAACAGTGAAATTCAGGGATGGAGCAATGAAACTCAGGATTAGAACACTGAAATTCAGAGATAGAACACTGAAATTCAGGAATGGAACAGTGAAATTCAGGGATGGAGCACTAAAATTCAGGAATAGGACACTAAAATTCAGGGATGGAGCAATGAAATTCAGGGATGGAACATTGAAATTCAGGAATAGAACGCTGAAATTCAGGGATGGAACAGTGAAATTCAGGGATGGAACAGTGAAATTCAGTCATTACAGAGCTGTGTTTGTGATTCTGTGATTTGGGCATGTAACTGGAACGCTTTTTCAGCTCTGCCATCAAGAATCAGGACTCCAGGATTCAACAATTCCAGCTGGACAATCCTCAATCTGTCTGCTTTAAAATCACCTTTTTATCATCACTAAATCACATTGAGTTCACTGCTAGAAGACACAGTTCAAACCTAGATTCGTATTTTATAAAATCCTATTTCCATCTAGACAAATAATTTCCCATTGTATCAGTCCAGCAGATCTTTTGTATGTTGTGGTTTGGGGTTTTTTTCCTCCCTTTCGAAAATTGTTTTTAAAATTTCCCACTCTTGAAGAGTAACACTCAAAAAAACTTAATCCATGAAGCTTTTCAGAACTACAGCAAAAATATTTCCCATTATTGTAGATATTCCATGAACTTGAATCTGAGCTAGAATTTACTGCAAGGAGCACAGCCCTGCTATTCCAACAAGAAGGAAGAGTCTGTAATCCTTGCAAGCTCTCCTGGCCCCCCTTCCCTTCATCCCACTTTTCAAGTTCACTTCCCAGGCTGAGGGGCTAAACTGCTTTCAGCTTCTTACATCCTTCTGGATTTAGGGATTGATCACAGAGGGGGAAGCCAGACCCTTCTTTCCTTCCAGCCTGCAATGTAATCCCCCTGACCTGAACCCAAAAATCACTTATGGTTTTAGCTGTTCCTCCAGAATTTCTGCACAGTGGGAGAAGACAGACAGTGCTGGAATTCTGTCACTGGAGTGCAGGCTCTGAATTCACAGCAATGCCATTGATCTCCCTCACAATTCAGTGTGTAACTATTGATTTGGGACAGCACAAGCCTTACCTTAACAAATGTTTCAGCCTCTGAAAAAATCTCTGTTTCAAACCTACCACATGGTGTGTATCAGTAATTTAGGGGATAAAAACCAAGGCACATCAGGAGTGCAGCTACAAACGTAGCACTTTATAAATCCAATTTGTGCCACAGAACCAGAGCAGGAGGACACTGGGCTGTGCTCCTCAGCTCCCTGGTTAGGAGATCATTTCCACAATGCCTTGCACAAACTTTTCCCAACCGGATTCGTTTTTCCTTTCTGCAAGAAGTACAAGAAAAGGCTGAAGCACAAGCACAGCTGAGGGAGGGGCACAAGGAATCAGAAACTGCAACAAGAAGCAAAAGTACAGTTAGGCAGGATTTAGTATGTATAAAACACAGAAAATACCTCAGTCCAGATCACAGAATGGTTAAAGTTGGAAAAGATTTCTAAGATCATCCAGATGAGAGGCAGAAGAGGAGGAATTTTATATAAAATGCATTTTGTTGCTCTTATGGGTAATTAATATGGAAACAGCTTTCTGGGTGCTGTGCTGAGCTCACTGTCAGTTCCAGGCTCTGAAACAAGATCAGGGAGCTCTGAGCTCTGTGAAAGGTGATAGTCTGGGAGCTGCAGGAAGGCAGGGAACAGTCGCTGGGCTGGCTTCTGCCTTCTGAAATTCACACAATCCCACAGGGGATGGGCTTGGAAACTCATCCTGTGCCACCCCTGCCATGGGCAGGGACATCTCCCACTGTCCCAGGGTGATCCAAGCCCTGTCCATCCTGGCCTGGGACACAGCCACAGCTTCTCTGGGCACCTTGTGCCAGGGCCTGCCCACCCTCCCAGTCAGGAATTCCCAGTTCCCAATGTCCCATCCATCCCTGCCCTCTGGCAGTGGCAGCCATTCCCTGGCTCCTGTCCCTCCATGCCTTGTCCCCAGTCCCTCTGCAGCTCTCCTGGAGCCCTTGTAGGAACTGGAGAGTCACCCTTCCTTACTCTCCCTTGGATGCCTAGAAAAGCAAAACGACCTGTCTGGAGCAGGAAATCAAATCCTGCAGGGAGCAGATCCAGAGATGTCAGACACAACCACACAAGCCATGCCCAGTGAGGGCTCCACTCCCAGCTTCACTTCAGGACAGGTTTCCCAAAAAGTATTCCTGGTTTGAAGGATTTTCTCATGGATGAGCCACACTCCCCTCTTCACAAAAGTACTTGAATATTGAAGCCTCAGTTTTAGCTTTTCTATTTTTCAGGCTCTGTGCTGCTTTAGTGTAGAAGGGATGATGTTTAAGGGGTGCTGAGCTCTGTGCACAGAGCAGGGAGACAAAACAATTCCTGCTCCAGCTGGGCACCAAGGACAAATGATCCAAAT
>JAWMQZ010000289.1:1833751-1847099 GCA_035584835.1 Tangara arthus | reverse complement strand
TTGAGGTGTCATTTCTTAATTGGACAGTTTATCCTTAAAAGGCCTTGTAGAGAGAGAGATGGGGTTTCATTTTTAGTTTGTCAGAGTGAAGTGCTGTAGAGCTCACACTCTGTGAGACTGTGACAGAGATAAGAACTGATAAACCCCTGAGTCCCAACAAGAAATACCATCTCACACATTTAATCCTGACCTTGGCAGAAAAAAAGAAGCAAAGAATCCACAACGTGTGGGATGAATTTATGCAGCACCAGTTTTCCTCCAGCAACACAAACTATCAGCTGGCTTGGAATTTCTGCCTTTCTCTCCAGGTGATTGCTGCAGGAATGGGATGATCTCTTGTTTGTGCCAGCACTGAAAACGTCTCCCACGTGGATTTTTCCCATTTGCATTTGCAGGAAATTTTCATTTTGCCCAACCCTGTGTAATCGGTGACCTTAAAGTGAGCAGGGGCCACCCGAGGTGTGGCAAAAGTCACCCTGGTCACTCACAGCTATGCCTTATTAACACTGGGCCTGTGTCTGAAGCAAAAAAAAAAAGAAAAGAAAAAAAAAAAAAAAAAAGAGAAAATAACATATTTGGATGTTATCCAGGGAAATTTGGATTTTCCAGGGAAATTTTTTTCAGAAATACGTTTTTATTGCAAAGCTGCTGTTTGCTGGTGCCTTTGTGTGGTTTTAAGGTGTCCTTGTCTGATTCACCTCCCCAGGAGCAGAGGGGATGGTATGGAGCCAGGATTTGGAGGTACCTGCAGCCTCTGGCATTTTTGGGATCAGGAGGATTTCTGGCCCTAGTGAATCATGGAACGGTTTGGGTTGGAAGGACCTTAAAGCCCATCCCATTCCACCCCTTTCCATGGGCAGGGACACCTTCCACCATCCCAGGTTGTTCCAGTCTGGCCTGGAGATGGATCCAGTGCCGAATGTGTTCCTCGTGGCTGTGGATTTGTGTGAATTCTCAGCATTTTGTGTCCAGCCTGGCTGAAGCCAGGAAGCAGGAATGTGCAGGGAATGCTGTCCTGGGATGTCCTCCTGCTCCACCTGAGCATTGCCAAGCTCTGCTGGGGTTGGGCTCGGAGCTCTGGGCTGGTTTCTCTGCTGGAACAGCAAATTAAATCACTTCTGTTATTGGGTCATTCCCAAAGTTTCTTTCCAGTATAGCTTCCACAGAGAAAGAAGCTGAGCTTATTCCACCCATCCGACCTCCAGTTTGCCCAGGCTGGGTAAAGGTGAGATTTATCCTCCTGTGAAATGTTCCTGTGGGATTTTCCAAAAGGGTTTCCAATGCTGCCCTTATAAAATAAAAGCCGAGCATAGATTATAGCTCTTTCCCAGGTTTAATCCCTAAATATATCGGGAATGATTTTATTTTCCCAGAAATACCATTTGCCTGGTGTGTAGATGACCCCGGGGAGCCCTTTTAGGAGTGTCCTTCACAAAGGGAATCCAGCTGGGTGTGAAATGAGCCCTTTTGTCCGTCAGAAATGCGGGATGGGGGTCGGGATCGATGCATCCCTGCCTCTGGAACAGCCCGGCCTCAGACCTGGCAACAATGGGGAAAGAGGTTCAAAAGATTCCTGCTGGATGCAGCCAGTGGCAAATAATAATCACCATTTTAGCAGGAGATTAAATTGCTGCTGTTTTAGTGCTTCAGCTGCAGCCCTGAGCCGGGAATGGTGCCCTTGGATGTCGTTCCTCTTATCCTAAAACCTCACGATAAAACCCCAGCTCCATGCAAATTCCAAACCTCTGGAATCTCTGTGAGCAAGGCTCTTCCGTGGCTCCAAGTGGTGTTATCCATCCTGGGAATAACCTGGGCAAAGCAGCCCCTCGTGGCTGGGGGCTGCTCACTGCCCTCACATCTTTTTGTCATTTCAAATTAATTAATCCACGTTTCTCCAACTCCTAATTCCTCGTTTTGGAGCTGTTGTTCATTTTCCTGCAGTTTCTGCTGTTTGCCAGCATTTATGGCCCAATGCAGGAAAGGCAAAGCTCTGTCTCCAGCAGGGAAAACACCCAGCGTTATTTGCATATATGCAAATCGAGTGACTTTGCAGAAATTTCAGGAATGGGAACGGCTTGTGGGGCTGGAAGACTCAGTGTCAGTGGGGGAAAAACAGGCTGGGATCTCCTTAGCTCCACATCTCCTCTCCATTTGGAAGCCAATCCATATAAAAGCTGTTTCCTCTGCAAAAAAAAAAAAAAAAAAGAAAAAGGGGTTGAATTGTGGGGTTTGGGCTGTTTGTTTTTCCCTGAACGTGGCATTTATTTTCCCATTTTATTGCCTTGCAGATGGAGAGAGTCTCTTTGCACAGAGCGTTCACTCAGTTTCCAACCACAGCCTTTGTGCCTTCCCAAGTGGAACTGCATGAAATTCCTTCATCAAATATTCCCAGAAAATGGAAAACCAGCTCCATCACTGTTATTTCTCTACTTGCACAAGTGTTTTTTGGAGGCTGAAAAGCAACCTGGAAAGTTCACTGCAGCATTACCAAATTCCATGATTCTGATATTTGGGTTGGACCCTGAAATGCCATCGAGGAGTCGTGCTGGAGCTGCTTCATTTTCTCAGGAAAAAATTTCATTTAGCAGTGCAAATGGATGAATTTGAAAGCATTTTTTCCCTCCTGTTTTTTCAGACTGACAGGAAGATGAGAGCCCAGCCCTTCCCAGAGCTCCATCCCAGCAGTGTCAGGGAACATAAATCCCACTCGCAGCCTCACATGGATGTTGCCCCGTCCCTGCTTTATGGTGGATATAATTTAAACCTTCCCAGGCTGAATATTCCCAGTTAATACTTATTCCTGCCTTTCTCTCTCATTCCTACTTGTTGGAAATGCATCCCTGCTCCTGACAGCTGTGCCATCCCTGTACCTCAGGGTATCTTCATGAAGGATTTTCCAATTGAATTTTGATTTGGAAGCTGCCAGCTGAGAGCTTTGCATTGAAGAACTCAGCTTTTGGTAAAAATTCCCATCAAAGCATCCCGAATTTCCTTGGCTTTGTTTCTCCCACAGGCTCCCAGGGTTGTTTACTGGGATCCTTTTTGCTTTGGTGTCACGACCCTGCCCTTTCCTTCCTCCTTCCGCGCGCTCTGCTCGTCGTTAAATCTCCAGATTATGACACAAAGTCATTTCTGCTCCGTGCCTTGTTCCCTCTGCTCCTCTCCTCAGGGATAAGGGATCTATCCAAGGACTGCACGTCTCTTAAATAACACTTAAGGTAATACTTAAAGAGAGCCATAAATGGAAGTGCAGCCGTCAGCTCCGTAATGTGCCGCGAGTTCCTGCTCTGATGGGGTGCTCACAGCCACGGCTTCCCAATATTCCTATCTTGATTGGTTTTCACGTTTGTTTCATGGAATTCTGTGGTTTAAGGGGTGTTCCCACCCTGGTGGGGTGTTCACAGCCGCAGCTTCCCAATATTCCTTTCCTGGGGTGGTTTGTACATTTATTTCATGGAATTCCGGGGTTTAAAGGGATGTTCCCACTCCAATGGGGTGCTCACAACCACAGCTTCCCAATATTCCTCTCCTGGATTGGTTTTTATGTTTATTTCATGGAATTCCAGGATTGGAAGGGGTGTTCCCACCCCGATGGGATGCTCACAGCCACAGCTTCCCAATATTCCACTCTGCATTGGTTTCTGTATTTATTTCATGGAATTCCGGGGTTGGACGGGATGTTCCTGCTCTAATGGGGTGCTCATGGCCACAGCTTCCCAATATTCCACTCTGGGTTGGTTTTTGTATTTATTTCATGGAATTCCAGGGTTGGATGGGATGTTCCTGCTCTGATGGGGTGCTCACAGCCACAGCTTCCCAATATTCCTTTCCTGATTGGTTTTTACTTTATTTCATGGAATTCCAAGGTTGGAATGGATGTTCCCACTCCAACAGGGAGCTTGCAGCCGCAGCTTCCCAATATTCCACTCCTGGATTGGTTTTTACATTTATTTCATGGAATTTCAGGGTTGGAATGAATGTTCCCACTTCAATGGCATGCACACAGCCGCAGCTTCCCAGTATTCCACTCCTGGGTGGGTTTTTGTATTTATTTCTTGGGATTCCAGGGTTTAGACAGGTGTTCCCACCCTGATGAGGTGCTCACAGCCACAGCTTCCCAATATTCCTTTCCTGGGTTGGTTTTTACATTTATTTCATGGAATTCTGGGGTTTAAAGGGATGTTCCCACTCCAATGGGGGGCTCACAACCACAGCTTCCCAATATTCCACTCTGCATTGGTTTCTGTATTTATTTCATGGAATTCCAGGGTTGGACGGGATGTTCCTGCTCCGATGGGATGCTCACAGCCACAGCTTCCCAATGTTCCTTTCCTGATTGGTTTTTACATTTATTTCATGGAATTCCAGGGTTTAAAGGGATATTCCCACTTGAATGGGGTGCTCACAGCCACAGCTTCCCAATATTCCCTTTCTGGGCTGGTTTTTACATTTATTTCCTGGAATTCCATGAAATATTGGAAAGGTTGGAAGGGGCCTTAAGCTGATCCAATTCCAAGGGATTCCTTGGCAGGGACACCTTCCACAATCCCTGGCCTTGGACGATTCCAGGGATGCAGATGGGATGTGCAAGGTGGACTTTTTTCCCTTTAAATGGTGGATTGGGCATGGAAGGAGGCAGCCTCTGAAAGATTAATGGAGCTATTGATCCCAGCAGTGCTGTAACAACTCTGCATTGCTCAGACATCTGAGGGCTGCCAGCACTCCCAGAGATAAAAGCTGGAGCAGGAATGTTCATCTGTCTCTGTGACATGGTTCCTTGTGTTTTTGCTTTTTTTTTTTTAATCCCTTTTTATTTTCCCTCCTCTTCTGCCTATGTAAAATGAAGGAAGAGGAGAATAATGAGGGTCAGGTGGCAGGGTTGTTATTTAGGCTGAACCCCCTTGTAGGCTTCCAAATAATTTCTAGAGTTATTGGGTAATCAAAGGCAGGAATAAAAATGGGAAGATCAAATAAATAACGTGGAGCTAATGAAGCTCCATCCACGTGCCAGCAAATGTCAGGGAAAAAAAGCGTTGGACATGCAAATTCCTCTTCATCCTGATCCCCAGGGAAAAGTTCAGACAGACTGAAGGTCATCTTAGATATTGTGATGTAGGCATAAAGCGGTGCTGGAAGAAAGAATCCCAATGGGAATCTTCCCCTTGTTTGCAGGATTTGCTCCCCAAGGAAGCCTCAAATCTGAAATGAGCCAGGACAGAAATGGGGCAGAAATTCCCAGTTCTGAGCTGGAAGCTGGAGGGTGCCCACATTTACTGGGGGCGAACTGGTGGGACTGGCAACACCCCAAATATACAAATAAAAATGACATTGTAGCAATAAAAATGACATTATATCAATAAATAGGACATTATATCAATAAATATGACATCAGATCAATAAATGTGAGGGAAGGGAGAAATCCTCCTTTTTTTCTGGCTATCACAAACCAGGATCTGTGATATCCTCACACACAGCCCAAATTAATTGTATTATTTAATGGGGCACTCTCAAAAATACAAGGAGCAATTCAGGCCTGACAGAGGGATGAATTAGATGACTTAATTCCCCAAAATATTAGGGTTTGGAATCCTGAGTCATCTCCATGTCCTAAGGCAGGATTTTCCTACCTCACCCTATCATATTCTGAGTTTTTCTTAGGCTCCCTGTGTTGTTTGGTGTCCAACAGGAACATTTTCCTGTCCAGTTTCCACCTGGAACTCTGGAAATGCACCTGCATTCTTCTATTTTCTATTATTATTATGATTATTATTATTTTACTACATCAAAACATCTTCGATGAGCACCTTGAGTAACAAATGTATAAAACTTTTAATTCTCTTCTTTATACTCAGAGAAACATTGATGGAAAATGTGTGAGATGAGACTAAAACAAATGAATATCACATTTAACAAAGTGTCTGCACAAATAATCATAAACTTATAAACTTCTTGTTGGAAACATGTAAAGTTCTATGTATGAGAGGGAAATACCAATTGCAGAAGCATCAAAGTCTATTGAAAAAAAATGTTGGTGACTATTATTTAAGTCTGAGGCATCTGATGAGATTTGTGAGGATCAGTTCTCCTCCCTCTAACTCATGCAAGATAGTTGAAAGGACAGGAAGGAATTCCTTCAGCTGGAATTGGGAGATGGGGGAAGCTCTTTTCTGCTTGTTCTATTTAAAAACCACATTTTCCCTTCCTGAAGCAGCTCCAGTCTCTTCCTTATGGGAGAATCACCAAATCATGGAATCATCAAGGCTGGAAAAGCCCTCCAAGGTTGAGTCCAGCAATTCCCCAGCACTGCTGGGGCCACTGAGTGCCACCTCCACGTTTTAAATTGGCTTTTCAATCCTTCCAGGAATGGGATTCCACCCTGGGCCAGGGCTGGGCCACCCTTTCCTGATATCCAGCCTGAGCCTCCCCTGGCACAGCCTGAGGCCATTTCCTCCCATCCTGTCCCTGTTCCCTGGGATCAGAGCCTAGTCCCCACCCTCGTTTTCCTGACCTGAAGGACTCTGTTCATGCTGGGACTCAATGATTTTAGGATTTTAGGCCTTTTCCAGCCTTGATGATTCCATGATCCTGTGCTTGGTCGCTTCCCTGTGCTTCTCATCCTTCCACACCATTCCTGCTGCCCAGGGACGGCTCTCCATGGATTTAGCTCCACTGGGGATGAACAACTGGCCAGGTCTGGCAGTTGGAAAAGCCAAACCCATCCCCTTAACTCATGGAGCAGGGCTGGAACTCCAGGGATTTCCTGGGAAGGAATCGTGTCCCCTTTAGCTCATGGAGCCCCAGGGATTTCCTGGGAAGGAATCGTGTCCCCCTTAGCTCATGGAGACTCAGGGACATCCCAGGAAGGAATTGGGTCCCCTTTAACTCATGGAGCAGGGCTGGAACTCCAGGGATATCCCAGGAAGGAATTGTGTCCCCTTTAGCTCATGGAGAAGGGCTGGAGCTCCAGGGATTTCCTGGGAAGGAATTGTGTCCCCTTTAGCTCATGGAAAAGGACTGGAGCTCCAGGGATTTCCCAGGAAGGAATTGTGTCCCTTTTAGCTCATGGAGCCCCAGGGATTTCCCAGGAAGGAATTGTGTCCCTTTTAGCTCGTGGAGCCCCAGGGATTTCCCAGGAAGGGAATCGTGTCCCCCTCAGCTCGTGGAGCCCTAGGGATTTTCTGGGAAGGATTCATATTCCCTATAGCCCATGGAGAAAGGCTGGAGTTCCATGGATTTCCCAGGAAGAACTCATGTCCCCTTTAGCCCATGGAGCAGGGCTGGAGCCCCAGGGATACCCCAGGAAGAAATCCTATTTCAACACGGATTCCTTACCCACTTAAGCCACCTCTTGGCTGCTCTCCAAAACACAAACAGACTTCAGGGCTGGGACCTGGGGAGCCATTTCAGATGTGTTAGCTCGGATGTTGGGAATTTGGGACTCCTGAAGCCCCAGGCCTAAAAGGAACATTGTTTCCCCTCTCATTAGTCCTTTTGCTGAACTCCAGCCACGGCCTCCCTGGATTTTCCCACCAGTATCCCTTTATCTGATGGGGCTGAGAAGGAAAACCTGTTGCAAGCATTAAATATTTTCTGATGGCTCATCTGCTTAATTGTGGCTCTGTAGGATCAGATTTCTGGGATACAGAGCAATTCCAAGTGTTTCTCATATTACAGCTCGGGCTCTGAGGATGCTGCCAGCTGTGGAGGTGACTGCCTGGGGACACACCAGGGGAGTTTTCCAGGGAAAACCTTTCCTCCCCGTGCTGCCAGAAGGTGATTTCTCCTGGTGGAGGAACATTTATGGACCAGGGATTGTCAGCTGCACTTTGGGGAAAAAGCAGCACCGAGGTCTCTGCAGGAGGGGCTGAGGAGGAGTTTGGTGTCCCTGCCTTGATGGCCACGTGCTTTTCCTGCCAAATTTCAGATTTTAACATCAATATTTGTGAGGCTGAGTGCTCAGCGTGGGATCCCTCTGGGATCTTTGGCCATTCCCACTGAGCTTGGAGCAAGGACTATGCCGGCCATGAGGAGCTCTGGGCCTTGGGGAAACCCTTCAAACATGGCTGGGGGCAGGTAAAACCTCCTCCAGCACAGAGCCAAATTCCCATTTTGGATCTTTTGGAAGAATCTGCCTCCAGCAGTGGAATTCCAGGTGTAACAACCCCACAGCAGGATCTGCAGCAGGGATGTGCAGCACCACAGGTGTGAAGGAAATGTTCTCCAGGTGTGGTTTGTCCCCCTGCTCTGTGTTGTGGGAATTCTGTGAGGATAGAGGGTGAAAGATGGAGGATGAAGGGGGGAGGATGAAGAATGGAGGGTGGAGGATGAAGAGTGAAGAGTGGAGGATGGAGATGGAAGATGAGGATGGAGGATGAAGAGTGAAGGATGGAGATGGAAGATGAGGATGGAGGATGAAGGGTGGAAGACAAAGCATAGAGGGTGGAGGATGGAGAATGGGAGGTGGAGGATGGAAGATGAAGGGTGGAGGATGGAGGGTAGAAAACAAAGGATGGAGGGTGGAAAATGGAGGATTGAGGGCAAAGGGTGGAGAGTGGAGGATGAAGAATGGAGATTGGGAGGTAGAAGGTGGAAGATGGGAGATGGAAATGAAGGATTGAGGATGGGCAATGGGAGAATGGAGGTTGAACGATGGATGGTGGAAAATAAAGGATTGGAGGGTGGAGAAGGGAGGATTGAGGACAAAGGGTGGAGGATGAAGGATGGGAAGTGGAAGGTGGAAAATGGGGGATGAAGGATGTAGGGTGAAGGATGGAGCATGGAAAACAAAGGATCAGGGTTGGAGATGGGGTTGAGGATGAAGGGTGGAGAGGGGAGAATGAAGGATGGAGGACGGAGATTGGGAGATGGAGGATAAAGGATTGAGGATGGAGAGTGGGAGGATGGAGGTTGAATGATGGATGGTGGAAGATAAAGGATTGGAGGGTGGAGAAGGGCAGGATTGAGGACAAAGGGTGGAGAGTGGAGGGTGGAAAATGGAGGATGCAGGATGGGAAGTGGAAGTTGGAAAATGGGGGATTGAGGATGTAGGGTGAAGGATGGAGGATGGAAAACAAAGGATTGGGGTTGGAGACTGGAGGGTTGAAGACAAAAGGTGGAGAGGGGAGGATGAAGGATGGAGGATGGAGATTGGGAGATGAAGGGTGGAATATGGGAGATGGAAGATGAAGGATCAAGAATGGAGAGTGGGAGGATGGAGGTTGAATGATGGACAGTGGAAGATAAAGGATTGGAGGGTGGAGAAATCAGGATTGAGGACAAAGGGTGGAGAGTGGAAGGTGGAGGTGGAGGGTGGAAAGTGAAAAGTGGAAAATGGAGGGTGGAGGATTGAGGATGGGAAGTAGAAGTTGGAAAATGGGGGATTGAGGATGTAGGGTGAAGGATGGAGGATGGCAAACAAAGGGTCGGGGTTGGAGACTGGAGGGTTGAGGATGAAGGGTGAAGAGGGGAGGATGGAGGGAGGAGAATGGAAGCTGGGGAAGTGCCCGCGGGATTTCGGGCTGGATTTTCCCTGCAGTTTTCCAGAGCCATCCTAAGGTGGCAGAGTTGCCGTCTGCGCGGGGCTGCTTTGCCATCCGAGGGGAGGAAAGGTGTTCCAGGGAAACGATCATTTGTCTTGCAAAGCAGCCTGAGCTGTACAAGAGAGAGAAAGATCTGAGAGCAAATTAGCGAGCGCTAATTACCAATGTGCCAGCGCTGGAATATTCAGGTCATTACAAATTTGTGACTCGCTTTGAATCGCTCTGCGGCAGCGGATGAGCAGATGGCGAGGGATCCTGGCAGCCGGTGTCCCACCCTGCCGGGGAAACGGGGCTGGAATTGCGCCCCGCCCGGGCCAGGTGCCACCCCAGGGCATTCCCAGCTCCTGTGGGACACGGATGTGATGTGCCACCTCCTCCCTGGCCCCAGCAATCCCGGCCGCAAAATCCGTGGCATTAAAGGCTGGAGGGAAGGATGTGATTCCCCTCAGCATCCCTGTGATCCGGGGGCTGGAAGTGGAGTCAGAAGGGATGGAAATGGCAGCTGAGCTGAGTGGGGGTCACTGGTACCTGCCAGGGCACTTCCAATCCCTTCCCAACCTTCCTGGTGTTGCCAGAGCATGAGGCATGCCTGAATCTGGGAACGTTTTGTGTCCTCGAGGGAAAAATGAGGTGGAATCGCTTGAGTTGTGCTGTTGTTATCACTGGAATTTTAATTTCAAATAATTGCAAATTCTACCCAACGTAGCTGGAGCCATTTCCATTAATTTTCTGCATTTCTGTGCTTGTAACATTTAGGATAAAAATGAATCCAGTGGGAGATTATCCTTGGCACTTCCGTGGAGCTTTTGATGGATGGACATGGGAGGTGACCTGGTTTTGGAGGAGGGCAGAGTCACACCAGGACATGGAGATCTTCAGCTGTTCATCCTGGTGTATGCAGCCCAAGAAGGGGAGCATTGTCTGGACATGCCTGGCTCACCCTTTGGAGTGGGAAGTTAGGCAGGACCAAAGCTGCTCCTAAGGAAAATTTTACCCCATAAGGAGCAAAATTGAGGAATAATTCTGGTTGAGTAATGATTCCTCCTCTCCACTCCCTGGGAAGCATCACAGATGCATCCATTGCTGCTGCACCAACTCCAATTTCCCATTTCTGGAAAACTTGGTCCAGATCCTTGAATCCCACCTGGAGAAATCCCAAGGAGGCAGGCACAGATTTCCAAATGAAACGCAAAATGGGAAACCCCTCTGGAAGCTGTGCTCCTTGGAAGATGCCACCAACTGCTCCAGGGGCTGTGGGAATGCTGCCAGGACAAAGACTCCCTGGATTTTAGGAAGTGGGGAGAGCTCCAGGAGGCAGAGGGCAGGGATTCCATCCTCTCCATGGGTGTATCCCACCCAGCTCCCAGCACTGGGAGGAGGAAAGCCAACCTGGCTTTGCAGGCTGTGGCACAACGGGGAATTTTCTCAACGTGTAACAACTGCAAAACAAAATGAATTAAATAATTTGGGGCCGTGTCTTATCTGCTGTGACGATTTGCTGTGCTCAATAAGCCGTGAAATTCCTCATTTCTCAGCAGGGATGCAGTGGCTGCCTGGAAAACACCCATGGTTCCTGCTCTGAGCAGGGAGAAACCAGGGAGAGACGAGCCTGGATTCACAGGATGGAGAGAAAAATGTGGATCTGGTCCTCAGGGGGTTCCTGGCTGCTCCAGGGCCTTCCTGCATCACAAATATCTGATCCCATGTGCAGGAAAAAAGGTTGGGCAGTGATCCCTGCCCTGCTCCCACTGAGGGTACAAATTTCCTGAACAAAGGGCACTGGACAATTGTTTATGGATTTAGCTGTGGTTATTTTGCTGTGGTGGACGCCTGTTGCAGCAGCAGTGGGAGCACAGCTTAATCTGTGGGATATCCACATCTCCAGGGTCCTCAGGTCCAGCTCTGCTCATGCAGAGAGCCAGAACCACCCAAATATCCTAAATTCCAGTTTGTGCTGTGTCTGATCTCCCCTGCCCTGGGATAACCTCTCCTACTCCTCATTTCATTAGCCATGCCCTCTGGAGAACGCATCCAAATCCTTCCTGTGGAGGCAGCTGAGGTGCAAACACCCAAAAACCTGGAGCACGAGGGATGGAGCATCCCAGTCCTGATCCCTCCTCAAAACCTGGAGCAGGAGGGATGGGGCATCCCAGTCCTGATCCCTCCTCAAAACCTGGAGCAGGAGGGATGGAGCATCCCAGTCCTGATCCCTCCTCAAAACCTGGAGCAGGAGGGATGGGGCATCCCAGCCCTGCTCCCTCCTCAAAACCCGGAGCAGGAGGGATGGGGCATGCCGGCCCTGATCCCTCCTCATTATGCATTTTCAGTGGCTTTGGAGCAATCAGGCGCCCCATTCTCAAGGACATTGACGGATTAGCCTCATCAGTCCCCTGCTGTGGCCGCCAACTTTGCCCATATTAATCAGAAAAAACAGCTCCCTGATTGCCATTTAAATCGCACAAAAGATATATTTGTCTTGGGGAGGTCGGTGACATTTCAGCGCGCCTTGAAGGAGCTTTGCCGCGGCGCTTCCCGAGGGGTTGGAAAAGCAGGAATGAAATGTTTTGCTCCGTCCTGATGGTCTCCAGCCGGAGTTTGAAAATGCAGCAGCTCCTTGAGCTTGTCCTGGGGAGATTTTGCTGGGTGATACCAAACATAAACACTCCTTGCTGTGATTTGGGCCTGGCTCAGGCTCTCCACGGCCTCCTGCTTCAGCTGAGGGTGCTGTGCCTCGTTTTTCCCTCTGAGGAGGCAAGGAAAGTCTCGCGTTTCTGTGGTCGAAATTACCCCCGAGGTGTTAGAAAGTCTTTTTCTCCCAGCCCCACCACCAAGAAGTCGAGATTTGTCTGTTCTGCTTTTCAAGGTTGTTTATTTTCTCTTATCTGTTACATTCTCTCTCTGACCTGCTGAGATCTGTCCAGCAGGTCGGGTTGAGGCACAGTCCCTGCCCTTGGGGTGGTGTTGGCTTTTTATACTAAAAACTACGTGTACTTTATTTACAATAATTTTCCAATCCCTATCACCTATGTCAGACAGTCTGTCTCTACTGTAAACCAATCCAGATGTGCCACCATCACTGCAGAAGATGGAGGACAAGAAGAAGAAGAACAGTACAGGCCCAGATCCCTCCATCTTGCCTCTTGAACCCCCATTCTAAATGCCCAAAATTCTACTTTTTCACCCTGTGACAAATTCACTATCATTCTATTCAAACCCTTGTGGCTTGTAACTCCTCACACACAGTTGGGAATTGTTTCCATGGGCTAAAATCCAAGGCACAGGTGTCTGTGACTCTGTGCCGAGGTCTCTGAGCCCCTTCCCAGGGTCTCAAATCACCCAGGGCAGCCAGAGGAATGTCCTGGGTCCTGACAGGAAAGCAGCTTTGCCCTGTACCTGACTAGGGTGTGAGGTTTGGGGTGTGAGGTTTGGGGTGTGAGGCTTGGGGTGTGAGGCTTGGGGTGTGAGGTTTGGGTTCCTCCCTCTGCCCTCAGGGCCCCACCGTGGTCACAGAATATTCACCTCTTGGTGAGTCCATGGTGCCTCCTGCTGCTGTTGGACACCAGAGAGTGACAACGAGACACTGACCCAAATCCAGGGGTGATGTGTGTCTCTTGTGGCTCACGTGCCAGGAATTCAGGTATTTTGAGCCATCATAACAAGAATGACTCAAAGGTGAAGCAGCAAATGTGGAATTAAATGTGGAGAATGGGATCATGGGATGGTTTGGGTTGGAAATGACCTTAAAGCTCATCCATCCCACTCTTACCATGCCCAGGGACACCTCCCACTGTCCCAGGCTGCTCCAGCCT
>JAWMQZ010000289.1:1819125-1833651 GCA_035584835.1 Tangara arthus | reverse complement strand
ACATTTTGTTCCTGAGGCCTCTCAGCTTCTCAGGAGGAAAAATCCTAAGGAAAGGATTTTCCATAAAAGATGTCTGCCACACTGTCCCAGTTCAGAACCTGTTGTAAAGCCAGGCCCAATTCATACACCTCAACCTATTTCAGATCCCAGTGGAAAGGAAACAGAAGGTATTTATTTATGTTTGCCAATTTTCTCACACCACAACACATGAGTTGAGCCCAGCACCTCACTGCCATTAAGAGCCAGGAGGTTGTGGCTCACCCCCAGAGCCAGCTGCCAGGCTGGCTGCAAACTGGAGCATTTCAGATTCCACAAAACAGCTCCTGGGTGCAAGAACTGTGTGTGCTTCTTTTGGGCATTGAGTCCTTCTTTGCATTGTGTTGAAAATTATGATTAATTAGGAAGACAGAGCGCATCCCCAGAGCACACTGTAGAAATGGCAACACCTTGTGTAGACATTTGAGGTCAACTAATTTTCCATGAGGGCTCTTTGCAGAAATGTTGTTTCATCAAACATTAACAGGTTTCAAGCAAGTGCTTTTGTGTCAGGGGACCCAATGGGGCCATGTACTGCAGATTAAGGAAACAATCAGGCTTTGAACTAATAACAGATGAAATGATAAAAATTGTCAGTGTTCTAGGAAGGCTACTGATAACACTGTGTCTCACTTGGGTTTCTAAAACCCACAAATATCACCTTATTCAATACCTTTGTCTAAAAAATTAGGCTCTCAGGGATAGTTTTATTTCTCAGAAGGGCTTGGATGAAATACATGATTGTGAGAGACAAACTAAGTTACAAGATATTGTTCTGGGCAGAAAAGTTAGTTACAGTTAGCAAAAGAAAAGAAAGTACTTGTCTACCTGTCTTTTATAGTCCTTGAGGCAGAGGAGAAACCAACATCCTAAATAACAAAGGCAAAAACAAGGAGAGGAAAAATAAAGCAGCAATGAACACACACCTGAAACCAACAGCAAGGAGCCAAATCTCTCCTCCTTCTGGCAGCAAGTACTGAGTGGGACAGAGCAGGAAAAGGACAAACTTTAGAAGCAGCTGGTGGGAGGGAATCACTCCCACAAATACCTTGAGAGAATGAAACTCCCTCAAAAGGAGCAGCAAAGCTCCTGCAGCTCCCAGCAGCCAATACCAGCAGCACTGCCCCTGGCATGGAGAAATGTAACACTGTTAAAGAGCCCAAAGTGATTCATGGCTTATCCAATTTTATTATTGACAGTCAAGTAAACCATTGGATCCTCTGGCAGGCAATGTTTCTAATGGATTTGAAATTGTGATACAGCTATTATTCAATCAGCTCAGTTTTGCAAACTACATCAATACCTGAAACCATTCCAAGAGACATAATGAGACCATAGCAGTTACATATTTAAAAGAGGAGGAAAAGTAAACCATCTGTTTGCTTATGTCTGGTAATAGAGAACATACCCTTGCCATCTCTTTTGATTTTGACACTTTACTCCTTTGAAGAACTACTCTGAAGAAAAATGCTCAAGCTGCAGCTGACTTTCATCATACTCCCCAAATCTTAGTCTTCTTTTAAAGCAAATCATTACAATTCTCTTCATCTTTTTATGCCTGTAATCTAGAGTTCCAAGCACACTCTTGCATATAGAGGCCATTTGGGACAAACATAAATTGATGGAACATTGGCCTTGTCTTCTGAGCATTTCAAAATGATGATACATCATTTCAGTATTTGAATTCTTCTAAACCTGAGGCATGTTAGTGAATGAAAGCAGAACTGAGCAAACTCACATCTGAACATTTATTTGTGATTTAACTTTGAGCATTTTGTCAAATCTTCCCAAGCTTCCTTAACAACAAAGCAATACAACAGGAGCATTTCCACTGGGATATTGCAACTGGCTCTTGAAAGCACAGTACAAAAAAGGTTAGTCATAGTTTCCATTTTACTTTCCTAGTGCTGACCCAGCCCACACTCAGTTCAATAACGTTTCTCAGGTTGGCTAAGGTGACCAGCATGATGAAAGTCCACATTCACAACTAATGTAATTCATGACAACTTGTTTGTACTCTGCTCACCCTCCCATATTGAATTCTTCTTATGTGTGAAAAGGCGGCCGTGGCCAGCACCACAACTGTAATTAAGGTTCACAGACTTACTATTTCCATCATAAAGCCCAGTTTCCAAGGTTTAAGAAGTCAGCAGTTCCAACTGCATGTTAGCAGCAGAGTCACAGTTTGTTCTTATCTATTTATAAAAGCAGTTTAAATCCACTCAACGATTGCTGGAGATCTATAAACCATGGCCTGTGTGTTCCTCTTCAGCTGTTTAGAACTTGAACACTCTGAACATGAAATTCTCCTCTGGAGAAAGCAAGCAGAGCTGTGTTTCAGGGCAGGCATTAGAAACACCTCCCCACCAAACAAACTCAGGATTTATTCCCATTGCTTCCTGTTTATTCACAGTCTCCAGGATTTCAGAAGTTCAGTCCTGTTCTGTTCTCTTCAGTTCTCTCAGAAGTTCAATTCTGTTCTCTTGCAGGAGAACAGGATGTCACCACTGAGCAGGAAATTACACAAATTCACCAGAAGGCTGGTTTGCACAACAGCAGCTTTAATATGAAAATTCTCTTCTTTTATAGATAGGTTCAACACATTCTACTTGATTGGCTAATTAGCAAAAACATCTTTCTCACAAGCAGTCCTTGAGAAGAACAGAAAAACAGAGTAGGAAAACACCACCTGCAGGTTGTTTATACCAACAAGTTATCATTGTTTCTCTACAACTCCCTAAAAAGTCTCACAAGTCCACTGTGAGAAAATAAATCCTGTTTTCTCACTCTCTGACCAGGCTGTCACATCCACAACAGAAGAAGATCTTTACTTAGTTTTGACACAAGCATGAAGAATTCAGAAACATGGTGATTCAGGGTGCATCAACCTTCATAACCTGATTATGTCAAGCTCTTAGAACAGGCAAGACCTGTAAGATGTACATTGCACAGCTCCCACAAAAATGCAACAACTTGGTGGAGTAATTTCTGAAACACCAGCTCTGGAAGAGCAGAGATAAGGGCAAATATTGAGATAGTGAAAGCCAACACAGACCTTTCCACTCAGGCTGTAACATCAGCTGGGAGTTGACAGGTTTCATCTTTTCATGTGTCAAAGCTTTGGTCTCTGCAAAAAGGTGAAGTACATAATCCTCCTGCACAAAAGAGAAAATTAATTAGTTTCTCAGACATGATAATGAAACCTCAAGCCCTGAAAATGCTAATCCCCACCTTCAGTGAGTCCATCTTGTCCCAGAGGTGTCTCAATGGCAGTGTCTGTCTGCACAAGAGTCAGGAGGCTTGGGAGAGCTCAGGGCTGCTTTGTCCAGCTGGGTGTCTGCTGCTTTGCAGAGGCAGGGCAGCCCTGGGCAGCAGAGGGACTGCACCTGGACCTTTCTGCACAAAGGAGCTGCAGAGGAACCCAGAGTGAAGCTGAGCCCTTGGGAAGGAGTTGTGGGCTGGCCCAGAGGGAGTGGAGGCAAGCACAGCAAGTACTCTGCAGGCTTTGTCAGGAAGCCACAGTAAAAAGCAAAAATATCCCAGGCCAGCAGAGAGATGGTGCTCAGATTCTGGTTCATATGATCATGGAAGAAAGAAAAAAACTGATCAAAACACTACACTCTGTATCTTTCTACAGCTTATTACAGAGGCAGAACTTACTGGTTTGGAGTAAATTCCACCACCTGATACTATTCTGGTCTTAAGATTATTTTCGTTTGGAGTAATTCCTGCAAACTAAAATAGAAAACAAAATCAATCCAAACTGGTAGAGCCCAGCACTAACATATCCACAAGGAGTTGAGGAAAGCCTTCTGCAGTATGAAAAGAGGTAAAAAGTGATCAGTCAAATATTTCAAGAAGAAAAAAGTCCAGCCTTGGTAGTAAGATTCTTAATATGGTAACAACCAATCCTGGTTGAGCAGCCTGGGTGACCACCATCTACCTATTACAGGACTTTTAGTCGTCAATATTTATTCCACACTAACGAAGATTTAAAGCATCTTCTATCAAGCCAGTCTAATTAAACCAGTAAAAAACAGAATGAAATACTCAAATCCAAGGATTTAGTTCTCCTTCCTGCATTGACACCTTCTCTTGGTCAAGTTTTGATTGCAAAAGCCAACAATGATGAAGCTCATAAGAACTGAGACAATGAGCAGTCTAACTTGCTCCACTATCTCCACTGTGTTATGTAATGTTCAATATTGATTTTGATTCTGCTAGACTTCTATTGGAGTTATCTGTTCCAGCCAGCTGCCAAATATACCTGCTCAGTAATGTGTCCAAATTCATTAACGGTTTTGTTTTAATAATATTTCATTTTCAAGTTTAATTTTATCCACACATTAGCTTCATATTACTTATGCAAATAAAAGCTTTATGACTATATTAGCAATAATTCATTATCATTCCCTACTGGCTTAGTGAAGGAATTTGTAACTTTGGAGTACATCCAGAGCTTTTAATTGAAGATACTAAGGGAAGTCTACATTTAGTTAGAATCATTTGCACATACTAATTAAATATGATTAGCATTAAGTCTCTCAATCTCTTTCCAGGCTCAATGATTGATTGTCTAGGATAGGACTTCTCCTCGAGCTCTGTCTGAAGGATATTGTATAAAGATGCAATCCAAAGAGCACCCTGGGGAAGTGATGCCTAGAGAAGGTTGACCTAGAACAGAGGCTAGACAGAGCTAAAGAATAAAGTGGGGATTTATTAAAAGGATCTCCTCAATGGATTCACCTTGAGCAGCACAAGAGCCCAGCCAGGACTGCACCCAAGATGAACCAAAATGGTCCCAAAATGCACAACCGGTCACGGGGTCTCTCACTTTCATCAGTTCTGCTCCATTTGCATATTGGAGTTAATTGGCCAGTTACAGCTTTAGCCCATCAAGCCCCATGCTGCTTGTTTTTCTCTCTTCAGCCCATGTTGTTTGTGCTCTTGGGCTGAGATTTGGATCATTTGTCCTTGGTGCCCAGCTGGAGCAGGAATTGTTTTGTCTCCCTGCTCTGTGCACAGAGCTCAGCAACACTGAATGTGAAGCTCAGAGCTGCACACTAAAGCAGCACAGAGCCTGAAACATAGAAAAGCCAAACCTGAGGTGACAGAATGCACCTCCAGGAGCACAGCGTTAATTACTGCACCAGGTAACGAGCTGCTCGCCGTTAATGGCTCTGGCAGCTCAGCCTTTCCCAGCTCTTTTCCCAGATATTTATTCCAGCTGTTTGTCCTGCCCCGGAGCTGATTTGCACCAGCCAAGGAGCTGCCCCGTGCCAATTTCCTCGTGTGTAAATGGGAATAATTTTGGAGGTATCTATAAGAGGCTGATGGGGTTTTCCAAGCTCCTGTGATCCCCCTCATTCCCATTTCTCTCCCTGCTTCTCCCACGAGGCTGGGAATCCTGGTTTCAGCCCTTCAGGAATTTATTTTCCCTCCTTTCTCACTGATATTTGCTTTCTTTATTAGGTGCTGATCTGCTCTCATCTTGTTCAGGCACTGACCTTGCAGCCTCCCATCCTTTCCACGAGATTACAACCTGATTTCTTTCAAAGATCTCCCTCAGAATGTTCAAATTATGCATTAGACCCAGATAGAACACGAGAACATTTATTTTCAGAGAGAAAATAAAGCCTTCAGCAGACCGTGGAGTGATGTGAGAGGAGAGGAAAGATCTGTTTCCATGGAATTTTCTTTCTTTTGCATAAAATTTGACAGGAAGCTGCAATTGATTTTCATTTTCTCGGACAAATAATCATAAATCATAAAATGGTTTGGGTTGAAAGAGACCTTTACAGGCCATCTAATTCCAATCCCTGCACAGGCAGGGACACCTGCCACTATCCCAGGTTGCTCCAAATTCTGTCCTTGGGCATTTCCAGGGATGGGACAGCCACAGTTTCTCTGGGAATTCCATTCCAGGTCCTCCCCACCCTCACTGCAAAATCTCCTTCCTTAAATCCAACCCAAATCCAGCAAAGTCCTTCCTTTTATAAACATTCCCCTTGTCCTGTCACAGCAGCCCTGCACAAAGTCTGTCCCCATTTTTCTCATCCCTCCTCTTCCAGCATTGTCTCCTTTTTCCTCTGGGAATTTTTTCAGTGATGATTTAGGGAATTTTGTGACGATTTATGGGATTTTCCATCTTTTTTTGTAGAAAGATGTAAAGCTATATCAAGGATTGGGATGTCCACTTTCGCCAGTGTGGGATTTTTGCACATTTGGCTCTGGCCAAGAATTCCCAGCCTCGGATTCCATCCTCTTTATCCCAAATTTCCCCTGCTGGACACAACCAGCCCTTGGCAGCCCCTCTGCTTTCCCCAGAAATTCTGTTTAAAACTCCTCTGCAGGCCCTGCTTGCTTTAGGAAATGCTCCCCACATGGCTGCCAGACGAAAATCAGAGATGAGAAATGGATTGAGCCCAGCAGAAAGTTAAAATTAGTTAAAATTTTAGTGCAGAAAGTTAAAATTAGTTCAAATTTTAGTGCAGAAAATTAAAGTATGATGGATTTTCCCCCTGTTTTCTGTGGGAGAGCCAGGGATGCAAGGCCTGCAGTGTTGCCTGGAGCCCCCAGGGTGATGGATGCGCTGGAGCAGGGGATGGTGGAGCTCCCAGGGCAGCTGGAATTGCCGAGGGATGCAGAGGGAGCCCAGGGAATGCGTGAAGCTATGTTAACTGGGGAGGCTGCAGTGCCAGCACGTCGGGAATTCCTGGAGCTGCAGATCCCACAGCAGCCAAACCTCACCGTGGGCAAGTGAAAGGAGCCACAGAGAATCCGGTGAAAAGTGACATCCCAAAAGACTGAGGGGCTCAAGATGAAAATTCCAGGGGAAATTTCCCCAGGAGTGACCTCCAGTGTGGATTTAGAATTGTGGAATATTTTGGGTTGGAAGGGAGCATAAAAAGTCACCTCATCCCCCCCTACCTGGGGGACACCTCCCACCAATCCCAATTTTAAAAATAATGTTATATTTGATGCAGGTGATTCCAAGGACACGAAATAAATGGGGCTGTTTGCTTCTTTTTTTATTTTTTTTTATTAAATATTCCCCAGTGCCCACACCTTTTAACAACCTGACTGAAATGAAAACAGAGATTCTAAAAATGTTGGAATTGAGTGCTTAATGGGTTTGTGTGAACACAGTTATTATTGTCCTTGGAAAATAACACTGAGGATGTGAAAAGCTTGGGATCATCACAGAGCATCACCCTGCCCACGCATCTTCAAACCCGATTTTGTTTTACCAGGAAAATGTTCTGCCTTCTATTGAATGGATTTTTCCCAAGCTGGAGAATTGACTACTGGATTTTAAAGGAGAAAATGGGCTGGAAAATACTTTCAGGGCTATTGGGGGCTGTGTGTGCATCCTGAGAGGAATTCAGGATTTCAGCTTTGTGGGAAGTTATTTCGGGCCATATTTTTTTATATTTATATTTATATTTATATTTATATTTATATTTATGTTTATATTTATATTTATATTTATATTTATAAATTTTATTTTTCCATTTCTGCCCACAGAAGCTGCCCCATCCCTGGAAGTATGCAAGGCTGGTCTGAATGGGGTTTGGAGCAACCTGGGATAGTGGAAAGTGCCCCATGGCAGGGATTGGAATTAAATGGGCTTTAAGATCCTTTCCAACCCAAACCATTCCGTGATTCTGTGACTCCATGCCTATTCCATTGAGGCACATGGGAATTAGTCACAAACACAGCTCCAAAACAATTAAATCCAAAGTCAAGACAACTTTGGAAGACACCAGAAAGGCAAGGGAATGTTTTAAGGAGCTATAATAAAATTAAATCTGATTAAAATCCCTTGCTGTTGATCTCTGCTCCATTTGTTCCTGAGCCACTCCTCTAATTTGATTAGAACTTTTAACAACAACACAAAACTAAGGATGATTTTCCAAGAGCTATTTTGGCTTGCTGGGTACCATTTCCAGCTGTTTATTTTTCACTGGAGAGGCTCTGAAGAGGAATTCATCTCTCTGGATAAAGGAGGGAAGAACCAGGTCTCCATCAGCAATGCCACGTCGGAAAGTCATTCCCATTCCTCACCTGGAATTTGGGGTTTTTTTTGGACACACAACCCTGCAGGATCCCCTGTGATGCTCCTGCTGCTGTCGGGACTTGGATAAAACAATTTTTCCAGCAGCAGCTCCTCATTAGGAACCCGAGCATCTCCAGCATCTCCCCTGCCCTTGCAAACTGTTATGCAAATAACTCTTGCTGACAGCACAAACACATTCATTTGGGTGTCGCACTAATTGATTTTCGCTCATTAGGAGTGCTTTCGCCCTAATTTGATAAGGAAGTGTGAAACTCTTTCTCCCGGCAGCAGGTTTGGTATTTGTGGAGGTATTAAGGAGGTGTTAATTAGCCCCGGCTCTCCTGTCACGTTGATGGTTTGGGGAGCAGTCCCCGCGCCTGTTGCTCGTCGGGCTCTGGCTAATTAAGTTAATTACGTGGCATGTGGCACGTATGGATGTGTGGCACAGGCAGCGGCGTGGCTGCTGCCCCTGTTTGAGGTGGATTTGGCAAGTTTGAAGCACAAAATTTGGCGGGATCCATCCCTGAGCGCCCTTGGAGTGAGGTCTCCTTCCTTTGATTGTCCCACTGGAATCTCCCTTCCCTGAAACTCATCCAACATTCCATTCCTCAAGTTAAGGAGAAACTTTCCTCTGTATTTATCTCCTGAATCAGAAGCAGTGGTGTGGCTTCTGTCCCTGTTTTAGGTGGGTTTGGGAATCTGGAAGTTCTTGGGATCCATCCCATGGAGCGAGGTCTCCTTCCTTCGATCTTCCCACTGGAATCTCCCTTCCCCAAAACTCATCCAACATCTGATTCCCCAAGTGAAGGAGAGACTTTCCTCTGTATTTATCTCCTGAATGAGAAGCAGCAGGATGGCTTCTGTCCCTGTTTTAGGTGGATTTAGGAAGCTAGAAGTTGTTGGGATCAATCCCTGGGCACCTTGGAGTGAGGTTCTCCTTCCTTCGATCCTCCCACTGGAATCTCCCTTCCCTGAAACTCATCCAACATTCCATTCCTCAAGTGCAGGAGAGACTTTCCTCTGTATTCATCTCCTGAATCAGAAGTGGTGTAGCTTCTGTCCCTGTTTTAGGTGGATTTAGGAAGCTGGAAGCACAAAATTTGGTGGGATCCATCCCTGAGCGCCCTTGGAGTGAGGTCTCTTTCCTTCAATTGTCTCACTGGAATCTCCCTTCCCTGAAACTCATCCAACATTCCATTCCTCAGGTTAAGGACTTTCATCTATATTTATTTCCCATTATTTTGGTGCTGAGAGTCCAAAATCCTGGGAAAAACAGCGTTGGAATTGATGGATCCATTGTTTGCACACACAGGACAACCCCCGTGCTTTGGGAAACCAAGAGATGTCCCAAAATTCCTCCTTTTTTTTTGCCACTGGAATGGCAAAACAGCTGCTCGGTGTCTCCAGGGTGGTTGTCCCAAGTGTTCCTAAGGATTTGCTGGATCCAGAGCTGTGTGGAGGCTGGAATGTCTGTTTTACTGTAAATCTGGACGTTTCAAAAGCTGTTTTTATTGCACTTGAACTCGAGCCAAATATTTTCAGCCTGACACGAGCAACGACACTCTTTAAAACAAGAGTTTCAAAAGCATTGTTTTCCTTCCAAAAGACAGAGCTTCCCCCAAAAAAATTTATTTATTTTATTTTTTATCCTTAGCAAATGCCATGAACATGCTTTTTTTTTTAATGGAAAAACTATTACCATATGTGAGGAAAAAAAAAGGAAGAATTAAAAACGTGGCATCATTTGGGCATTTGTGGCAGAGTTTTTTTTCAATATAAACCATGGAAAAAAGCCATGGATGTGGTTTGGTGGCACTTGGATGGTGCAGGAAGACACACAGGGACATCTTGGCCTCTTATGAATCCAAATGAATTCCAATTTTTGAGGAATGCCCTAAAAAAAATTCCTGCTGTGGCTGAGAACAAAGATTGCTCCCAGATGGAGACAGGAGCAGTGGTGGGACATGGACTAATCAAGGGAAAATAATGGGAAAAAATGCAAAATCTCCATGAAGCTGGGGAAAAGTTGATTGAGCTTTTGGCCAGACATTAGGCTGGGGACAAAATACAGATTTTTTTATGCCATGTCCTTTTGTTCCTCTGTCAGCTGGATTGTTTGTTTTTGTTTTTGTTTTTTTTTTTGTTTTTGTTTTTTTTTTTTTGTTTTTTGTTTTTTAATTCTGCTGAATTTTATATTTAGATACAAAAAAAAAATAAAATTGGAGGGCCCCATCCTTCCTGTCAAAATCCCTCATCCCAGCCTGTGGAGTGATCCATGCTGGGCCATAAATCCACGTTGCAGGCTCATGTTGGAGCTAACCAGGTGTGACAGCTCCTGCAGCTCAGGCTTCTCTCTGAAATCCTTTATTTGGGATTTTTTGCTCCAAGCAGTTTAACAGTTTTTGTTCCGGGCTGTTTGAAGGGTCTGGAGGCGCAGATGGGCTGAGGTTCTGATCTCAGGAGGGTCTGGAATGAGTTTTTCCTTCTGATCACTCACAGCTGAGGGCTCTGACTCACGAAAAACCCAAATTTCATTGATTGCATGCCAGGAGGCTGAGCCAGGTGTGGGTCACGACCTTGCACGGCGTGAGGGGATGGAACTGTCATGGAATTGTCGTGGAGCTGTCGTGGAATCGCCATGGAATCATCATGGAATGGTCGAGGAATTTTCATGGAACCATCATGGAGTCATCATGGAATCGTCACAGAGTCCTAATGGAATTTTCATGGAGTCGTCTTGGAATCGTGATAGAATTGTCATGGAATCGTCATGGAGTCATCATGGAATTGTTATGGAATCATCATGGAATTGTTATGGAGTCGTCGTGGAATCATCATGGAGTCATCATGGAATTGTTATGGAATCATCATGGAATTGTTATGGAGTCGTCATGGAATCATCATGGAATCATCATGGAGTCGTCATGGAGTCATCATGGAATTGTCATGGAATCATCATGGAATCCTTGTGGAGCTGTTATGGAATCATGGAATCATCATGGAGCTGTCATGGAATCGTCATGGAGCTGTTATGGAATCATCATGGGATAATCATGGAATCATCTTAGAATCATCACGGAGTCATAATGGAATCAACATGGAATTCTCATGGAATCGTCATGGAATTTTCATGGAGTCATCATGGGCTCACAAACTCTTACTCATCCCTGCTGCAAAACGACCACTAAGTTTAAATAAATTCAGGGATTTTTGTGTTGTAAAGCACTGGAATGTTTAAAATCTTTGTCAGTCAATATTTTGGGAAGTCTTTTCCAAGAGTGTGTGCAGAACACAGGACATGGCTCAGAACCCAAGTGTTGCTTTCAGGGTTGGATTCTTCTTCAAGTTGCTGTGGCTGTGACAGGAGGGTTTGGCACTGGAAACTCCAGCACATTTTTGGGTAAAATACACACTTTTTGGTGTTTAACCTCCCCGGTCATGACAGGGATGATCCAAGCCAAAGGTGACTGATCTGAGCTCACCCCAAAAATGAGAATAATCCCTTAACAAGAGCAAAGCCTTCACTAGAGAGAGAGAGAGAATTGTAAATTTATCATCCCTCCGTGGAGTGAAATTCCTGAATGTATTGGGGTTTTCTCTAATTGAGAGCTTAAATCCCCTCTTTTTTCCAGACTGGATATTCCTCCTGTTTCTGCAGCGCTGATCCAAAGGCTTGGAAAGCCCCCAGCCATCCTTGCCCCACTTTCCCCTCAGAACATTTATTTGTTCCAGAGAATACTCCATCAACATATTGATCTTAAATCTTATTAAAAGGTGCAGCAGGTCCAACCATGTCTCAGAAATTAATTTTCACCTTCCCCTTGCTTGATTATTTTTTTTAAATTCCTTTTTCTGCATCAGATTAAATCTAAAAATAAATGCTGTGCAAATACCTCTCTGTATGCACATATGTTTTTCTGTGTTTGAACTGAAACAAAGTGAAAGCCTGAGTTCAATGTGGTTCCCAAGATAATTCCATCTGGGACAAGAGGCTGCGGGTGCCTTTCCCCCTGAAGGTGGATTTAGCTGCTGTGAGGGTGAAATCCTCTTTTCTGCACAGCCTGAGGAGAGGATGCACTGGTGGAATTTGGAGCACAGAGCTCTGCTCCAGGGAGGAGATGCCCTAAATCCCAGAGAATTCAGTCCTGTGACATAAATACACCCCGGTGCATCATTGTCCCAAAAAAACCTCCTGGCCCTGCTCGGGAAATTCATTTAATCTCAACTTTTCAGGGCGTGAGCACGGAGCAGATGGAACAGATTTGCCCTGGTTTTGTGGCTGATGCCAAAAAGGTGATAAAAATTCACTCTGTGCTCTGCCATCAGAGAGCCCTGACCCAGGGCAAGAGGCTCCGGTGCCCTCACCATTCCAGGGACAGGCTGGAATGGGAATGATCCTGGGAATTAGAGATGTGGCAGGGGGAAATTCAGCTCCTTTCCCTTTGGGATGCAGATGGGAAGAGCCAAGGCTGAGCCTCCCATTGCCTGAATTTCCTGCAGACATCAACACCTCTTAAAAAACTCAAGGGGTGGGATCCTTTCCTCTCCAAGGGCTGGGATACTCCCTCTTTTTCTTATTTGCTGTCTTAAAACTTTATTTCTTAGTGTTTTTAATGTCTTCTTTCATCAGAACTCAGGCATCTGTTTAGCCCCTTCCTAAGCACTTCACTCCAGTGGCTTCTCCAGCTAAAAATCCCAGTGGCCTGAACTTGATGCAATTAAATTGGGACGGGATGATCCCCTGGATCCAATCTCTTCCTGCTGCACCCCTGAGTCCTCCCAGAAAGGAAGGACAAACCCTCATGCACAGCCACAGTCACCAACCCACAAAATGATCCCCATGGAATGGAGAACCCCATTTTAGGTCTTGTTTCATCTGAGAGGTCACTTCCTAAAGATTGGATATTGAGAAAAAAAATTATTAATGGAAAGGGTTGTCCACTGGAGGAGTCCCCATTCCTGGAGGAATTTAAAATCCGTGTGGATGTGGCACTTGGGGACATGGTTGGACTCAATTATTAGAGTTTTTTTCCAACTTTATTGGTTCTATAATTCCATTATTCTATTCCTGGATCAAAAGTAACCCAAGACCACAATTATCCCTTCCAGACAGCCCAATCAGGGATAAAAAAGATATAAATAACTAATATAATAAATATAAATATGAATAACATATTTTCCTTTTCCTTTTCCTTTTCCTTTTCCTTTTCCCTTTCCCATTTTCTGTGATTCCTGGATGGGAAATGTGGTGTTCAGTGCTTTAAATAGATTCATCCATTTGGGTGGAACAGCCCTAAAAACACCCCCTGCCTGTGGGGTGTTCCCTTAAACCTGCTGTGCCCTCAAGGACATTGGGAATTCATGGCCATCAGGAATTGTACATCACTAATTTCATGACATAAATCTTGGGAAATGGGCATCTCATTCCACAGCCAAAAAAAAAAAAAAAATAAGAAAAGAAAACAGTACTCAGGAGAGGCAAGCATTAAAAAAATTATCATCAAACCCCCTGAACGCTGCCCCTGTCCATCCCCATCTCCGTGTTTCCCTTCAGAAGGGGCTGGGGATGATAAAAACATGATAAAAACCATGGATTAAAACGTGATAAAATCTCTGGGTGACCTATTCCCAATGACAAGGTTAATGCTCTCCCTATCCATCACCATCCATCCCCCAGCTGCAGGAGGGATTTGTGCATCCATCACCAGGGAGGCAAAGGCTGCTCCCCCACCTCGGCTGGGCCATCTGGGTCTCATCTCGAGCTCATTCCTGCCCCCCATCCCTGCATCCTTCCCCTAAATAATGCATCTCTGGGGATTTTAAAGCACTGGAAATTCTGGATTTTCCCTCTGGAGCCTGGTGTGGGTTGTTCCTTTTGCAAGCTGTGCTTGGACAGGACCAGCAAAGTACTGGGCTGGGGGGTAAATATGAAACGTGGAGCCCAGCAGGGCAGGAATTTAAGGATATAATCCCACATGGCTAAAAACCTTTGGGCATTAGCCATGAAAATTCCTCGCCAGTGGAGAGAAGGATTTGGGTCCCAACTCTCTTTCCTCTGTGCCAGACTTAAGGAAAAGAGGAAATGGCCTCAAGTTGCACCAGGACAGGTTTAGGTTGGATCTGAGGGAAAATTTCTTCCCTAAAAAGCGCTCAAGCCTTGGAACAAACTGCCCAGGGCAGGGGTGGAGTCTCCATCCCTGGAGGGATTTAAAGCCCTGTGGATGTGGCAATTGGAGACACGGGCAGTGGTGGCCTTGGCAGTGCTGGGAATGGTTGGACTCGATAAACTTCAAGGATTTGCATCCTGAATTTCTCTATGACTGTCACAGACATATTTTATGAAAAATCCTTTCCTTAGGATCTTTTCTCCTGAGAAGCTGAGAGGCCTCAGGAACAAAATGTAACCAATGGTTATCTGCTGCTGTGGAATG
>JAWMQZ010000289.1:1786106-1812414 GCA_035584835.1 Tangara arthus | reverse complement strand
AAGGCTCCAGGCAGAGCTCAGAGCCCCTGGCAGGGCCTGAAGGGGCTCCAGGAGAGCTGGAGAGGGGCTGGGGACCAGGGATGGAGTGAGAGAACAAGGGATGGAGTGAGAGAACAAGGGATGGAGTGAGAGAACAAGGGATGGAGTGAGAGAACAAGAGGGAAAGGTTTCATCTGATTTAGATGGGATATTGGGAAGGAATTCCTGGCTGTGGGTGGACAAAGGGCCCCAGGAGAGTATAGAAACACATTCCCCTCCCCAGAATCCCTGTCTGCTCCTCCGTGACCTCAAAAAGGCCACTCATCCTTTAAATCTTGGCCACCTCCTCTGCTCCTTTCCTTGCCTTCTTTCCAAACAGCCTCAGGCAGTTTTTTCCCTGAGTCACTTGGGCCAAGCTTTGACAAGTGACTCATCACTCGGAGCGCTGAGGCCACGAGATGTTATTTTAGAAATTAAACACCCGACACGTTCGGAAAACAAATCCCTTTAAGGTGTCTCCCAGAGTGGCTCCTAAAAGGAAAATGTTTGCAATTAAGTCACTTCCCAAAAATGTCGCCTTCTGTGCTGAGTGGCTGATCTGCTTTCATCTTCCCTTTGTAAATATTGCTGGTGGGTTTGGGAAGCTGGAGAAAAATTCACCATTTCACCTCATAAATGAGCTGACAATGGAACAATTTGCTGGAAATTTGGTTCTATTTTCCCTGTTAATTACGTGGTTTGTGATGGTCGGAATAATCCACAAAATCCCGAAGAATCCCGGATCAAATCCGGGCTGTGCTTGAATGGGGATGACTGGGGTCTGTGCAATTATGGGACTCCTTGAGCCCCCAATTTACTCTTCAGGCTAGTTCTTTTATGCTTCCCACATGTGTTTAATTTTGTGAGCCACACATTCCCATTTTCCCTGATTTTTGTATCCTTTTCTTCTAAACCCAGCGAGATAACGTCATTATTAAAGGGATTCTCATGTGATGCCTTCATTCTGAAACAAACCCAGGGGGACAAAGTTCAGAGCAACCCAGAACTGCTCTTGATTTACTGCAAATATGATTAAAATTTTATCTGAGGGCTTTTCTTTTCCATGTTTCTTTTTTTCTTCCCTCTGTACTTTGCTGCTCCGTGTTTTCATCCAGCACATAAAAGAGGCTTTTTGGGGTTTGTTTTTTTTTTTTTTTCCAGCAGTTTAGCAGTGCAAAGGTGCTCGTGAAGGATTTAAATTCTCTGCGAGCTTCCCCTCAGTTAATCACGATTTTTATCATCTTAAAAGCAAAGCAGAGAGGGGCTGGGTAATAAAGGGCAAGAAATGCAAAGTGCAGCACGTTTTAAGGGTCACCCCGTGGAACTGGGATAAATTACAGGCAATTCCTCCCCGCTGGGACATCCTGGCTTTTCCAATGGGAAGGTGCCAAGTTTATTTGGATTTGTAGCCACTCCAGGTTCCAGGATAAAAACCTTTTCCCTCACATTTTCATTCCCTGACTCCTTTCCTTGTGCACCACTGCTGTCCTTGGGAAAGGGAGGGTTCGTAAACGGATGGAGGGAGCTGTTGTTTCATCTAAACCCCGCTGTAAATGTCATGTAAACAGAGGTAAAATAACAAACAGCCCTGGAAATCACTTAACGAGGCTTCTGCAGCTCGTGGCTGCTCTTCCTGGGAATTTCAAGTTCCTTTAAATGAAACTTAACAGCAAGAAACCTTTTATTTTCCTAATGCTTCCAACAGCTCTGGCTGTGGATTCATCCTTCATGGAGGGCTTTTACATTCCTGGTATGATGATCCCCTCATAGAAATGATAATATCCTGGCTTTTATGGGCAATTCCATCTGACTGAATCCTGGTTTTTAATAATTTTCTCATGGAGAAGGAAATTGGTCAGAACCAAACTTGGGCAATCCTGATGATGTTCAGTTTTGGGACAGCTGTTTGTAAGACATGGAATTTCAACCCAGAGCTGTGTTTTCCACCCTGGGAAAGTGCAGTGGTGCTTACACTGGATCAGGTATTTATTATTATTATTATTACTATTATTATTACTATTATTATTAACAATAACAACAACAATAACAACAGCAATAGCAACAACAATAGTAACGAAAGTATTGGCACATCTCCTAACTGAGCATTCCCAAGCTCTCCCAAAAAATTAATTCCATCCCACACAGGGGAATATTTCCATGCCACAACTATGGACACTTAGGAAGGCTGACAAAAAACTCTGGAACTGGGTCCTGGCTGGGATATTTGGAGCCTGGCTGGTGGGAGAAGGGGAGGAAAGGGATGGCAGAGAGGGGAGATCCATGAGGAAAATGCAACTGCTGCTGTGCTTTTCCAAGGGAAATGCATTTCCCCATTTGGTTTTGCTTTCCTTCCTGCCAAGAAGTTCAGGAAAACCACATTTCCTTGCTCCCAGCTTTGGATCACAGATGTTTCTGAGCTAAGCTGGTGGGAATTGCATTAAATTAGGGATGAGGTCTGTAACAGCTTTTGCATCCCAGCACTTCTGCAGGGAAGCTCATTTTCCCTTGGAAATGCTTGTAATCCCTTGGAAATGCTCATATTCCCTGGAATAAGTGATCCAGGCAGGGAAGAGTTGCTGGCCCTCCAGCTGCAGCTGGCAGCCCTCGGGAGAGCCAGAAATCCATGGGGTTTCCCACAGCCAGAGGAAAGTTTGGATCACAAACCCAAGGAAGACTGGGACAGTCCCAAGCTCAGCATTCCAGTGCAGATCCCAGCATGGGAAGCTGGGATAAAACAGGAAGCCACTCAGACTCCAATAAATTCATTATTGTTTTTGGGGAAGGGGATTAATTAACTGACTATGGGATAAACTGGATTAATCAAGCATGAGGAGCAGCTTCCACATGGAATGGGTGATCCCAAGGCTGTTTCCAGCAGGGCAGGGCTGTAACCTGGGGTTCCATGGAGCAATCCAGGTTGTCACCTCCAGGAATTTGGATTTCAGGGCTCAGAAGTAATTCCTGCCTTGCTGGAGCAATGGGCTGGCTGGCCATGGGTGATCCAGTGGGATTGGTGATCCTCAGGGCTGAGAATTGGCTGTGGTGTCCCATTCCTGTGTCCATGCCCTGCTACAGGATCCTAATGATAATTCATTAATTATTAAGTGCTGTCCATGCACTTCCCAGTGCCTGGGGAGCTGGAAATTGTGCTGCCAGCAAAACTCCTTCCTTTCCCAAATGTGGAGAGGAGATCTTGGAAGAAGCACCATGGGAGGCTGCTCCGGGGGTGGATTCCTGAGCGAAGCACTTCCATGCTAAATAAAAAACTGGGAAGAAGCATCTCCTCTCAAGGATCCAGGGAATGGGCTGTGACTCAGGAGCCCTGAATGGAAAAGCTGGGGCCATCTGGCTCCATCTCAGCACCCTGCCAGAGCCAGCCCAGCCGTGCAGGGACAGCCTGACACGGACGCAGCGGTGCCAAGGGAGGGGTGGCATCACCTGGCACGTTCCTAACAGGATACCCCACCTGCCATTCCCACTTGGATGTGGAATGCAGAGGGCTCAGGAGGGCTGGAAAAGCCCTGGGAAGCTCAGGAAGGTGGCACTGCCCCTGGAAGTCCCTGGCATGTGAGGCATGATCCATGTCCTCCTTTGTCATCCCTCCTTTTCCCATGGAGCCAACGGGCTGAGGTGGATTTTGCTCCCAGTTAGCCACGGAAATAAACTGGGAAAATGCACAATGGATGTGCAGAAACGTCAGGGTTAATGAAACTGAATTCCAGGCTTCCAGACTAATCCAACATTTGCATTTTTCTAACTTTAGTAATTTCCCAGACTTTGGATCTGGCTTCAATGAACACATAATTCCTTGTTTTCCTGACGAGGAGTGTGGATTTCAAAAAGCTCCCTCCATGCAGTGAATTCAAGGGGAAATGCTTTTTCTTCATATCAATCAAGCTCTTTTAAACAACTCAAGTTCATTTCACGCTCTTCTCCTTGATTTCTGTACCTCGTGATCAGCAGCAAAAGCAAAGCTCAGAAATAAAACTGAGCTTGTTTGGTAAAAAAATAGAATTTGTAGAAGCAAAATGGAATTTTAAAGCTGGTAACTCCCTTTGTCCTGTTTTTTGGGCAGGAATAGGCAGGAGAGGGATGAAAGAGCCAGGATTTTATCCTGCTAATCCAGGTGCCCACCTGAAATGCCACTTCCAGGAGTCCTGGGTGCTCTTTTCACCTCCAAAAGGCAAAGCCCATCCAATATTTTGGCCAGTAGCAGGAAATGTTTAATTCCCTGGGGAGTTTGGGGTGCCTGGTCCCAAACCTTTGGCATCTCCAGGAACTGGTTAGAGCTGATTGGATTTCTCATGGAGAGGTTGAGGTGAACCTGGGGGTGGATTCTAGGAGAGCATGGAATTACAGATCCATTGAGATTGGGAAAATCTCCAAGCACCTTCCATCCCATATATTTGCTGAAGGTGAGGATCAAGGAACAACATTCCTTTAAGCATCCCACAATTCACTGCCAGCCGTGAATTATGGAATATTCCTTGCATCCACTCACACTGAGGGTGCCGGGAGCTGCTTTCCAACATAAAAATCTTTGAGTCCACTGGATCCTACTGTTGGGAAGGCAGATTTGGACTGGGAAGAAGGGGCAAAAGACAGAAAAATATAGGGAGGAAAGTACACATAGGAGTAGCCTATGGAATGGTGCAAAGGGGCTGAGCATTCATGGTCATCCCAAAAATCTCTACTCTGATGTTGTTGCATTTTGGAGAAGCAAGGAAAGCACCTCAGACCTTTGGATAAAAAGGTTCTGCTGTCTCTTCTTCACAAATTAAAGTCTGGGGTTTTTTTTGGTTTTTTTTTCCCCCTGGGAAAAGCTCCCTTTGCACACTGGAAAATAGGATGCATTTCCTGTTTTCCTGTCTTTATTTATCTCGGCACAATTCTAATTGTTCCCATAAACCCCAATTCCCGGAGGGCACTGAAACCAAAGGGACTCTTTCCAATTCCAAACCAACGCTCCATTGTGCCCTTAAATCTCTTTCTTAGCCACTGTTTCAGAAACCTGCCATCCTTTTCTTTGATATTCCCGCTTTTTGCTCATGAAAGCAGGAAGAAGAGGCTGCTCCTTTCCCTTTTTCCCTTCTCCAAGACGCAAAATGAGCATCCTCCTTCCCGGCTTTTGTCGATGATCACCGGCTGCCATCTCCTATCAAAGCCCTTCCAGGAGTGACAGAGCGGAAAAAATAGGAAAGGACCAGGAGAGGAGCATCCCATTCAGCACGGAGCACTCAGCACCCACGCCTGGCTGCCCCAGAGGCAGCTCTGCTCCCGGGAGAAGCCGCCAAAAACAAAGGGAAGCGGCAGGAGCTCCGCGCGGCCCGTCCGCTGCTCATTTCAGCAGCGCCGGGATAATCGTTGTGCTCATCCCAAATGGACCACGTTTGGTGGTTGGGATGTGCACGGGCCAGGGAGCACCGGTGCAGGGCAATTTCCCTCCTTCCTTAATGGATTTGTGTTTTTCCTTGTGGGCAGCAAAGTGTCCTGGTGTTTTCCTGGCGGGATCCATCTCGCCGTGGGGTCACGGCGGGGACCCTCCCAGCGCTGAAGAGCAAATTCTTCACGGGCCAGATGCTGCCACCTTTATCCTCTCTAAGTGGTGCCTCTCCCAGCCCCATCCAAGGGGAATGGGCACGGCAGGGATGCGGGAGCCTGCGGGGGCCCCTCGGAGCCACGGCCTCTTGGTTGCTCATTTTAATGGGGATTTATTTGGAGCAATCCGAGGAATTGCTCCTCTTCCCTTGAGTGAAGTGGAAAAAACCAGTGACCCAATAACAGCAGCTTCTTCCTAAATTCATGGATATCCGTATGCAGGATTTTTGGGCAATTACGGCATGAAAGAGCAGCTAAAAGTCCCTTTCCAATGTCTTTCTGCATCCTTCCCTAAATTCATTAACTCCCTTTGTCTCAACTCCAGGGCCACATTTAGGCAGAACTCCTTTTATCTGCCATTTTAATTTTTTTTTTTTAGCAGAATATTTGGCAGCACTTAAAATGTTCACCTCAAAATGTGTCCCTACTTCTCTTTGCCCTTTTCCAAAGTCTTCCCACAGCCTTTCCCAAAGAAGTTCTTAAAAAAAAAAATTAAATCAGTGGGTTTTAACCCTCTGCCTGGAATAAACTCCAGCAAAAAAAGTAAAGTAGCAGGAGAGCCTCACTTTTTCAGTGCTGCTGCGGACTATTACCAAAAAGTTGAGTGGGAAATCATCAGATCTCCATTTATTTCCTCATCTGCCAGGAATCAGGGGGATCATTCTCATTTCAGGTACAATATGGATGTAAATGATGGAGGAATTCAAGGGATTTCAGGAAATCTTGAAGATCTACCTTATTAGGTGAATTGAGTGATTACAGTTTCTGCAAACTGGGAAGAAAAGAGGAAAAATCATGGAAAACTCATGGAATGGCTGCCTTTTCTCTGTGTTATTTACATGACTTTGGGGATTGACAAGGAAATCAAGGAAAGAGGGAAAAATGGGAAAAAAACCAGCCAGCCAGTTCATGGAAAAGCCAAGGGCTTGGTTGAGGACCCATCCTTTACTTTTGCCATACAAGGAGTTATTAAATACCTTTATTCCAGGTTGAGGACAACATTTAGGGAAAATTCCTTTAATTCTGCCATTTACTTCCCTTTTTAAAGTAAATTTTTGGCAGAATTTTAAACATTCACCTTGCAATTGTGCTGCACTTCAATTTTCTGCTCCCCTTGTACTCATAAGAGACTTGAAATCAGTGTTGGCTAGAGTTTGCAAAGTTGTGAAAAAAATTATGGAATTTTTTGCCTTAAAATGGACACTGTTAAAGTTATCCCAATCCAAGGGGAAAGAAAGGACATATTTTGGGAAGCAGGGCATTGGATGGCTTCGTATTTGCCACAGCAGATGTTTGGAGCCCTGATATATTCATCTTAAAAGATAATCACAGAGTATTCCAAGTTGGAAGGGATCCACAAAGGTCATCAAGTCCAACTCTTGGATAGGGATGGATTGCACAACTTCAGCCATTTTATCTCCAACCACCTGAGCTCATAGGGGATGATGGCCAAAAGAAGAGGGAAAATGGAGCTGGTTGCCCTTTCCAAACCATTTTTCATGTCCCCAGATACTCTTGTGCTCCTTTATCCCAGCTCACTCCCAACTACCGTGGTTGCCTGTCCCGTGTTCCCGCTCCCGCGTTGCCTTTGGACCCTCCCCTCAACGGGAACGTTTTCCATGTCTGTCACGGGCCTGCTCTCCCGGAGATTGCCTGGAGGCTGAACTTTTGTGTAATAGATTTTGACACCCCAGATGGCCCTCGCGGCTCTCCGCGGCACGAGCCGAAAATCCCGCTCGCGTCGTTGGCAACTCGGAATATCTGGGAGCAGCCTGGCTTTTCCCCTTCCACGGCGAAATCCGCGTTTGGGGAGATTAATGTGCTGATCAGGCGCTGGCAGGGAGCTGCGGTAAATGACCTAATAGGTCTTTCCATGCCTAATTCCCGTGTTTTATTGAGAGGGACTCTTTGTCGCCGCGGCGCTGATTTGTCGGAGCTGTCACCGCCGAGGGGAGGCGGGAGAGGTGGCACTAACGGTGTCATCTAAATCCATCTTTTTTTTTGGCACCTCTGCCCCTGTGAATCACGAGGACCATCTGGAGAGCGGGCACGCTGCCACGCCGGCAGATGGGCAGGGGTGTATCGAGCTACGGGCCCGTGGATGATTATCAAATGTGCTGTTGGGCGAGCATTTCCAGCAGGAATATCCAACCGACTTCCTGGAATGAGCCCCTGGATCTGTAGGTAGAAATGAGGCATTTAGCTCCCAAAAAATCCCATCCAAAACTCCGTCCCTGGGCTGAGAGGCGACAGGGAGGGTTGAGGAGGAAAAGCAGGGATTCTTCCCGGCTGTTCCAGTGGGTGCTGGTGGTTTGGCACCACCACGGGGTCCTCCTGCAGCCACAACCCACATCCCAAGGCTTTAATGCCCAACAATTTCACACACAACTGGGGAAAAGGCTCATAATTCTACATAATTTTATATACATAAAAAATATAGAATATATCTAATTATAATTCCTAATTATCATCGCTTCGTTCCATCCCAACAGGAGCATTTGCCTCCAGGCCTCGTTCCTGCAGCTGGGACACAAACACAGACAAGGCACAATTTGCTGCCACGGAATATTTTTGGCAGGTCATCCATTACTCCAGAATTTCTGCTTTCCCACGAGGGGTGAAAAGCTGTTTTTCCCCTCACATCCAATTTATTTCTTTGGAATTCAGACCAAGCCAAGCGCTCTCCAGCTGGGGACAGCATGAGTGTCACTGGAGGTGGGTGGGGACACTGGGGGTCATTTTTTCCTTCTCCTCACACCCAGCCCCTTTTGTTCAACCGAATTTTGTGGATTTAGCTCCAAGGCACAGGTGCAGGAAGTCCCCACTGCCCATCCAATTTGGAATTGTGGCTCCCCGGTGGAGCAGGGAAAACAGTGAGGATTCTGCTGGTGCTGCACTCATCCAAGGGGGTTCATTAGCATGGGCTCCCTGCCATCCCAAAGAGCCTGGATTTATCCTGGATCCAAGCTGGAGATGAGCTGGCTCAGCTCCGCCCATGCCATGCTGGGCCTGGCCTAACGAGCTTGGCCTAACAAGCTTGGCCTAACAAGCTTGGCCTAACAAGCCCGGGCAGCTCTCGCTCCACACGGAGCCAGTCCCGATCTGTAAGGCAGGATGCAATTCCCAGGAATCCCATCCCAGTGGAAATTCAATGAAATGGCGTTTTTAATATGCAACCAAAGTGCTCAGAGTTTAGATGCTGATTAAATAAGAGGTGCAGCAGGAAAATCGAGTTATTCCCACTGACCTGGAGCTCCAGGAGCCCTCCTGGGATATGGATCTGGGCGTGTGGGGAGGAGCGGCATCTCCAGCAGAGCTCTGATCCTTGGAAAATGGGAAAAAGTCTTGCAAAAGTGCTTTCTTTTCTTCTGGAATACGTAAGCAGAGTTGGATTGACGAGGGAATGACAGTTCTCACTTCAGGGCAGTAGCCAGAGGGATGGATCCATGTGGAGTGGACAGGATCCTGTGTGTGATGGGAAGTTCTTAATGAATTCCTGATTGACTTTCCCAGCTAAATCTCCTCCATCCTGTTTGATTTTAATTCCAGATCTCCATTACAGCTTAGTCCAAGGTAATTGGAAAAAAAAGCTGAGATGTGGAATTAAATGGGAGCTGCCCAAACATCTCCAGATTCAGTGGAGCCCCTCGGTGTGGAGATGGTTTTTCACCACAAGCTGGGCAGATTTGCTCCTGTTTTTATCAGGACTAATTCTCCCAGAGCCCTTGGCCACAAGCTGAGAGTTTAATTATAATAACCCCCCCGGAACATCCCTACTCCGAGGGCATTTGGAATTAGGGAAGCCAGGGAAGCGGCTGCTCGTAAATCAGAGGGAGAAGCTGCTGGGACCCCCCTCATTTTCCCAGTCCAAGCATTGACCTGTGGGATTTGGCAGTTTTGGGAAGTGGGACAGAATATCCTGATTCCATGATTCCTAGATCCATGCTTTTAGACATAACAGCAACCAGCCTGGAGTGAAAGAGCTGGATAACCCCATGTGAAGTAATTTATTAACAAAAGTCCTTCCTCTGGAATTTCTTTAAACTCTGCATGGCTTTTTCTGCTGCCAAATTCACTTTGTGCTGTTGAAAATGAATTTTAATTTTTTTTCCCCTTATCAAGATTGTTATTTTCCACTTGGCAAGCCCTGAGGTTTATCCATTATTCCTAATGGAGACTGAAATTATTATGGGGTTGTTTATTCATCTCGGATGTTCATCATGATTAAAACATCAGCTCATTCCTTGGATGAGGATGATTTTGGGGAACATTAACATGGAGCTGATGGGCTGGTTGAGCTGCCCAAGTGCCAGAGCTCTTCTCTGCTGTCACCTTCCCACTCCATGGAAAAGAAATCATGGAATGGTTTGGGCTGGACCTTAAGGATCACCCAGCAGACAGATGTTGGATTAAGTTGGACCAAAGTGTTCCTGGGCATCCTTCAGACCTTGGAATGATGCTGATGGAGGTCCCACGAGTGCACATGGGACAATTTATCCTTGGGATTTGGGATTTGGGAAAATACTCCTCCTGCTCTCCTAAAGCTCCAGCTCCATCCGTTATCCCTATAAAACCTGGAGCTGGGATTTTCAGGCGTTTCACTGCTCCCAGCCCTGGCTCTAGCTCTTGGACCAGCCACATTCCTGGAGCATTTCCATGGATAAACAGCCAACTTTCAGCACCTCTCTGTAATTTTTATAAGGACTGATTCAGAAACCTAGGGATAAGCCCCAGCATTCATGGTGGGACAGATCCCTGCCTCCAGCCCCATGCCCTGAGCTGGATCCACTGCAGACACATCCTGTGACAATGGATTTTCTGGGAGCAGGATCTGGGCTTTAAACCACTTCCCTCCACCCATAAATGATCCCAGTCCTTTGATCCATATTATCCCTCGTGGAGGGCTTTGCTCTTGGCACCCCACTCCATAAGGATTTCCCTCCCAAACAGCCTTGAAGAAATTGATAAAGCCCTAAAACCGTGTCCCTGCTCCAATTTCCCTGGAAAACTTTTGGGAGGCCTAAGGAAGGCCGTGCCCAGAGCCACCCGTGGTGTCCAGGACAGTTGGTGTTGGCTGCTTCCCATGCCAAGGAATCTCTGGAAAGGAGGGCAGAGCCTGGAGCACCCAAAGGAAACCTCGGCAGCTGAACTGAACTGACTTCCATTAGCAGCAGCCCATGGAATTCATCCAGGAATCACCAAATCATCCTTGCAGCGTGATTTGCAAGCCCGGGATGATCCATGAGAAGTGAAATTCCCAGGATTTCTCTGTAGCAATGCTGGGATTCACCCTGCACCTCTGCAAGGTGAGCATTTACCAGATGTATAAACGTGATTTGTTTGAGGGATTCTCCCCACGTCCCTCGATCCACCTGGATCATTTCCCCCATTCCATCAGTGCCCATATCTGAGGAAATCTCAATTTTCTGGAAGCTCCAACGACTCCTTCATTCCAAGACCCCCGGGAGAAGCACAAAGCCAAGGGCTGGGGTGGACTGGGGGCACAGGGAAGGGCCTTCCCTGGTGGGAACCACATCCCAGGGATTGTGAGGGATCCCGGGGTCCCATCCATGGGGCAGCTCTGGATTTTCCTGGATCCCTGCGATGCTCCCGGGTCACTCTGGACAAAGCAAGGGATGCTCTGACCCTCTCTGCAGGGATTTCCTGGCACAAGGCTCATTTCCCTGGGTGAAAAAAGAGTAATTTGGAGAGCCCACAAATCCATTTATTCCTTTAAGGAATGAGTCACGGAGCGGGAATTGCTCCGTATCCCATGCACAGACCTTTGCTGCCTCATCCCCACCATCCCACGGCCATCCAGGGCCCTGGTCCTTAATCAAAGACCCCAAAAAGCTGGAGTCATGTCTCATGAATTCCCTTTGATCCTCAAAAAACGGATTCACGCTCTTTCAGCCCAAGTTTGGTGGATTTTTATTCTTCTTTCTCCTCAGAAAATCCTTTTTAGCCGAAATTTTTCCCTGCTTGTAAAGTGTCCCATTATAACACTCCAGGCAGGAGGAGATTAATGTCAGCTCCCATTTATGCATCCCTATGGATCAGAAGAGCCCTTTGTAATTCCCTGTTCTTTTGGGGGGAGTGGGATTAAAAAATTCCAAAAAAATCCCCCACTGTCACTTCCCGGGTTATGGCTTTAAGGGAAATTCCCTTTGCCATAAAAAGTGATTTATTTTCCTTGGCCTACTGTGAGGCAGCTGAAGTGGGTGAGCCCTGCCAGACTCCTGAAACGATTCCCAATGTTGATGGAGGAGTTCATATTGTGGTTATAAAAGCAGGAGTTTTGGGATGCGCTGGAAAAGCCTCGTTCCCCAGGCTGGGAGGAAGCTCCAGCAGGACCCATGTGCAAGCAATAAGGAGAGGAATGCTCTTGGAAAAGGCAGCTTGGAGGATTTTGGCATCCTTTGGGTGGCCTGGGAAGGGTGGGAAGCCCTTGGGGAGTGCCAGGCGTGGGGCTCGGGCTCTGGGAAAGGGAATTTTTGTGGTTGGTACCAGGACACTCCGGCTCCTTCCCACCCCTCTGGATGCTGCTGGAGGAAAACACCCAGCTCCTCATTCCCTCTGGAATGGGAATGAGCAGTGGGACAGCTCTGTGCAAACCTTCCTCAGGGAAAACCCTGCTGGCTCCCCATTCCCACTCTCAGGACCAATCCTTGGGATCATCCCGGCTGGAAAATTGCTGCCAGCACCTCCAGTTTTCTCACCCCTCTGGATGCTGCTGGAGGAAAACATTGAGCTCCTCATCTCCCTCTGAGCCAATGTTCCATGGACTGGGAAAGTGCAGTGGGACTTCCCTCCTGGAAATGCTTCACTCAGGAGAACCCTGCTGGCTCCCCACTCCCACTCCAGCTCTGCCTTGGGACCAATCCTTGGGATCATCCCAGCTGGAAAACTGCTGCCAGCACCTCCTGTTTTCCCAGCAGGCCTGTTCAGTTTTGCTTCCTGCATCCAGCATTGATTTCTGCGGGAATTCAGGAATTCAGGCGTCGCTCCCTTTGCTGCATGGATGGTCCCAGATACCCCCAACAACAACAGGCTCAAAGAAATCCCAGCAGGACAGAGGGATCCAAATCCAAGGAATGCTCTGAAAATGTGGACGTTGGTCTGACTGAGCTCAGCTGGATGAACTCCTGTCTCCTCACCTCTCTCAGGATCCTGTGCAGAGCTGGGGGCAGGCAGGAGATGCCTGGAGCAGGACAGTGTGGAACCAGGACAATCCCATGATGGTGGAATTTTGGGATCTGTGGGAGCAACAGCAACGAAGAGACCTCAGGAAGGAAACCTGGCTTGGATAAAGCCTTGATTAAAATAACAAGGAGGGAACTCTGCTGGTGATGTCCTGAATGACAAAATGAACCAAAGAATGGCATTAACCTCTGAGAGGTGGAAATCAGGATCCTCTTCCTCCTCTTCTTCCTCCTTCTCCTCCTCCTCCTTCTTTCTCTTCTTCCCCCTCTGGAGCATCCTTTCCAAACCCACCTCCAATTCCCTGCATAGGGAACACTCCATAATGAGCAGAGATCAGAAAAATCAGCCCCAGCCTGGTCATGGAATAGCTCTGGTTGCTTTTCCTCTCTCTTTTTTTGGTCCTTTTTTAAATTGTAAATCTCTCCAGTTCTGAACCTTCAAGCAATTCCATCTCTCCTTCCATCTTTTTATGTATTTCAATGGAGTAAATTGTACATTTGGAGGTGGGAACTGGGATTTCAGCAGGGGACAATTGGGACATGCAGCAAGGGGGGAGAGCTGGCACCCCCTTATCAAACCCAGCCATCAATACCTCTGCAAATATCAAATAAAAACCAGGAAAAAAAATAAAGATTCTAACTCCAAAATACAGCAAATTCCTTGATTGCAGCCTCCCTACAATTCCTCTGGGGTGAATTCCTCGTGGTGTTTGAATTTCATGTAATAACATTGTGGAAAAGGCTCCGATTGAAAAATTGGGGGGGAAAAAAAAAAGGAAAAACGGCAAGAAATCATCGACAGAAATTGTTCTCCCGAGCTATTTTCCAAATGCTGCTCGGGATGTGATTTCCTTGGCTGACATTAGGAACACTCACTGCTCACTTGAAAGCCAGGAGAAGAATTGCAGTTGTTAACAGCCATCTCCAAAAAGATATTTCAAATTATCCCAAATTACTCGGCTGACAGAGAAACCCGAGGATATTTCCTTTAATATCAGAGCTGCGGGCGGAGCCCATTCCCAGTTTCTACCCCCCACTGGAAAGATGAGGAAAATACAAATTGAGCCCATATTTATTGAAGCCACGTCCCCCCGCCTCTCCCTTGGTTCCTTGGATCCCTTTTCCTGCTTACCAAAGGGGTTGGAAGGAGCTTGGAGGGCTCAGCTTGGAGAAAAGGAGGATCAGGGGGATCTCATCCCTCTTTCCTGATGTTTCCAAGCAAACTGCTCCCCAAAAACCCAAGGAGAGCATGAATGAAACTCAACATTAATGACCATCGTGCCGCAAATCCATGGAAAAATCAGCCCTCATCTCCTTAACCCACTGGAAAAAACTCACAGGGGTTTGGGACAGAAGGATCTGAAGGAATGGGATGTTTTCGTGTGGAAAAGGAAGAATCTCAAGGCCAGATCCCAAGGATCTGAAGGAATGGAACGGTTTCATGTGAAAAGGGAAGAAGCCCAAGGCCAGGGAAAAAAAAGGAAAAGTCAGGAGTTTCTCCAGAACTCTCCAGCTCAGCCTGGAGAAAAGGAGGCTCTCATCCCTCTTTCCTGGTCTTTCCAAGCAAACTGCTTCCCAAACATCCAAGAAGAACATGAGTGAAACTCAACATTAATGCCCATTGTGCCACAAATCCATCGAAAATTCACCCCTCATCTCCTTAACCTACTGGAAAAAAACTCACAGGGGTTTGGGACAGAAGGATCTGAAGGAATGGGATGTTTTCATGTGGAAAAGGAAGAATCCCAATGCCAGGGAAAAAAGGAAAAGTTGGGATTTTCCCCAGAACTCTCCAGCTCAGCCTGGAGAAGAGGAGGATCAGGGGATCTTTTCCCTCTTTCCGGGATTTCCCAAGCAAACTCCTCCCCAAAAACCCCAGGAGAACATGAATGAAACTCAACATTAATGCCCATCATGCCATGAATCCATGGAAAATTCACTGGAAAAGACTGTCACAGGGGTTTGGGACAGAGGGATCTGAAGGAATGGGATGTTTTCATGTGAAAAGGGAAGAATCCCAAGGCCAGGGAAAAAAAGGAAAAGTTGGGGGGATGACACAGGGAACAGCTCATTATGGAAGCGTTGCAGAGTCATTATTTTAAATAAGTGCATCTCATTCCAGAGGCTGGGATGGATTCTGGATTTGCATTATTGTTTATTCATGACTTTTAAAAGGATCATTATTTCTGACGGACAGCTGCTGTCAAAAGATTTCTGGAGGGGAGCTCGTGTTTCCCCATAATAATTGTTAATCAATAAACACCGGGAAGGGCGCTGGGAATTCCGTGTTCCAGGGTACATGGATACCTCTAATTAGGAATTTCCATTTGGGAAAGCATTTTCCCATTCCCTCTAATTGCACACAAGCTGAAGGGCAGGTGAGCAGCCACTGTGGCTTTATCCCAAGAAAAGGAGATCCTTGGAAGTGTCCAAGGCCAGGTTTGCAACAAGCTGGGATAGTGTCCCATGGAGGTGCTTTCTTTTGTCCATGGAGGTGATTTCTTTTCCCAATAATTCCTTTTGTAATTCCCCAATTTCAGGCTTGCAAGGCCCCAGGTGGAATTGGCCACAGGGATTTGCAGCCCACCCTTTTCCTCCTATCCCAAATCCCTTCTCCTTGCCCAGGGCTGGCCAGGGATTCCCAGCTGTGCCAGGATGCCCTCTTTTCCCTGGGCATCCAGGAATTGTTCCACAGCTTTTCCTGCTTTTCCTGCTCCCCTCAGCACATCCCTGCCTCCATCCCTCCTCCCCATTTCCTGGGGGAATTCCCAGGTGAAGACTTCCCTCGAAACCTCATTTTTCACCCATGAATAAGCCCTAAATTATAGATGTAATTTGATTTTTTAGTACCAGATGGATTTGGGATACTCTTTGTCTCTGCAATCCAGCTTTGGAGCTAAGAGGAAAGAGCAGGGAATCTGAGTTAGGCAGGCAATGCATCCCAAACCCCATGGTGGGGAGAAAATCCTAAAAATCATTCCCAAAGACGCTGCAGGAAAATTCCCTCCAAAAACCCCCAATATTTCCCAAGGTCACTCTTCCCTGGCTGCCCCCACCTTATCCAGGAGGGAGATGTGGCAGGGAAGGGAATTTCACAGAGCTTTTGCAATGGGTTTGGAAATGGAATGTTAAACACTCCAGGACAATTTCATTTTCAATAATTTTACACCCCAAACTGCTGCCTTCTCTAATAATAAATTGTATTTTCCGTGGTGCCATGAGCGTTTTTGATGTTCCAGCCTAAAATCCGGAGGAATTGTGCCGGCAGGAAGAGCAGCCAGGAGTCACCAAAGCCCCAGCTCTTTGAAAGGGATGCTAAACTCTGATCATGAAAGTCTCCTTTGGAAAAATATGTAAAAGAATCCCGAAATTCCGCTCAAATGAGCTGCCTGGAATATTTGATGCCCTGACAACTGCACGGCCTCAAAGGCAGGCAGAGAATGGGCCTGAAACGCTCATTAAAATCCCAATAAAGCCAGGCTTTAGGAAAAGAGGTCCTTTTCTCCCCAGCACCATGGGAGAGAGTGGAAATTCCCATTTTTCCCCATCCTCCCCTCGCTCCACTTCCAATCTCTTTCCCGGGCTGGGTTAACCAAGGTAAAAATGTGGAATTTTTCCCAGCATTTTTTAACCTCGGGCATAAACCCTGGGAAGGTGGGAATGTGCTGCCTCCATCGCTGATTTTGGGCTTGCAGAGGCCACGGAGGGATCAGGATTTTGGTGTTACCCTGCTTTTCTCCAGGAGCCTCCAGAGGCTCATCCCTGTGCGTGTGGAGCATCCTCAGGTGCGGCGGGAATGATCCTCCGGTGTCATCCCAGGCTGCTGCCATTAAAGCCTGGCTCAGAGCCCCAAATTTAACCCTGGGATTAAAGGCAGCACGCGCCGGTCCTGCTGGGAACATCCGCATTTTCTGAATGAGCGCGTCCCGCTCCCGGCTAATTAGGAGCAGGTTGATTGCAGCATCTGTCACCTGGAGCTCGGCGATTTATCCCGGGGGCTCCCGCCGGGGAGGGAGCTGTCAAAAGCTGGGGAAAGGGGCAGGATGCTGGAAAACGGCTGGGAAATCCCCTCTGGAAAAGTGGGGAGAGCGAGCTGGGAAAAAATCCAGGCAATTAGAGGTATTGTGGTGGCCTAATTGCCTTGTTTGGCCGCGGTTTTGGGGAGATATCCATGGAAACGGAGGGATGGCTCGGTGGTGGGCTGGGGATGGAGACACTGGGCTGCCTTTTCCCCTTGGATGCAGCAATTCCTGACTCTTCCAGGCTTTTTTTCCCCATCCTTTTCCATCCTTTTTCCTGCAGGAATATCCTGGTTTAGAGCACTGTGACCTCCAGCAGGGCTGCATCCACTGCTGGCCTGGGAAGGACTGGGATTGCTCTTCCTCAGGCTTTGAATTCCCCACCAGGAGCTTCCAGAAGATAAAAATCCATGCAGGGTGTTATTTGGAATATAATATATTATATAAATATATTAAAAATTATATATAAAATATATATACATATATATATATACATATCTATAAATATATATACATACATATACACATATATAAAAAATATATAAATATATACATTATATACACTATATATTTTTATATTATGTATCTATTATATATAATAGATATCTATATATAAAAATATATATAATATCTATTTTTATGTATTAAAATATATAAATATATATTAAAATATATCTATATAAATTTATATATTGTATATATATTATATATAAAATATATATATTTATATATTAAAAATATAGAAATATATTTATATTTTATATATAAATACATCGATATTATATATAGATATATATAATATACTAGAAATATAATATAATAATATATCGTTTATATAATATATATTTTAATATAGTTATATATCTTTAGATATATTATTATGTATTTCCATATTTAGATTTATGTTCTTATAATATTTATATTATTTATAAAAAACCCCTGCCTATAGCAAATAAAAGCCAAAAAAAACCCACTTTATTTTAAAGCATATTTAAATATTTTTCATACTTACGTTTTTCATATTTATATTCACATTTACAAATTATATTGACGCATTAAATTTATGTACTAAACAATAATACATGTAATATGTTATAATATGATGTTTATAATAAAAATGTAATAAATAATTTATTGGGAGAAATTGAAATAATCACGGGACAGAATTACAGCAGCTTTTTTCCCCCAACACTGAGGTTTCCAGGCAGATGAGGTGGGAAAAACTGGGATTTAAGAGGGTGCCAGTCTATGGGGTTTGTTGGGAGTCCCTAAAGCTGCTCCAGGTCCTGTTTTGGGGTGCTCCTGCCCCATTCCTTGCCTCCCCCTCCTCCTCTGGCTGCTCTTCCTGACTCTCCCAGGCAGACAAATATTCTGATATTTTTATGTGGTTCCCTGCCAGCTTTTATGTTCCCACTTCCAATTCCTGGTGCAGGATTGGGATTTGGGATCCAGGCCTGGTGCAGGATGGATTTTCCTGCCCCATAAATTCCTGGGGGTTTTCTCCTCGTCCCACACTTCCACAGGGTGTTAAATCTGAGGAATTATCTCCATGTGCATGCAGCATCATTATCCTGACACTTGGCTATCCTCAGGAGATGCAAGGAGCACTTGTAGGCATCTCATTAAAATAAATCAGCTTCAAATGGCACCACAAACGTTTCCATCTTTTATCCAGCCCGGAATCTTTCAAATTAAGCCAGGTTTAAAATGCCAATATTGATTTTGGTGCTGGCTGATGGAAGGGCCTGGGTGAAATTTGGGAAACAGGACGTGCTTTTAATTTAATTTCATTTCATTTTGTTTCATTTCCTCTGGGCTAGGACAGCACCTTGCCATCAGCGTTTCTTTTATTTGCACATCTGGAAGCAGGCAGGGAGCACAGCTGGGAAGAGCTGCTGGCCATTCATTCCCAGTGCTCAGCTTGCCTCTGGAGAGCTGGGAAAAACCGCCCTCACTGAGGAGTAATTAAGCAGGAGAGTTAATAAATCCACGCTGGAGATGAAATGAGAATCGTGATACCAACAGCCCTGAGCACATGGGAAAGATTTGGGAATTTATTGGGTTTTCAACAGCTGAGCCATTTGTGGGAAGGTGTTTTTAGGGAAAAAGCTGTGGCAGGTACAGGTGGGAGCAGAGGAACATTCCCGAGCTGGATTTCCCAGGGCTCAGCATCATCCATTCAATTCAGACAAGTGCACTAGTAATTCAATTTTTAAAAACCCAACATGTGGGTAGAAAAGCCAGGATTTCAGCCACCTGTGGAGATTCCTCCAGGTGCTGAGGGAGGCAGGAGGAGCTGGGCAGCACTCCCTGCTTTAATTTGAATTTGTGGCTCTGGGATAGGGGCACAAGGAGCTCGTGGAGACGGTTTTAGCCATAAATAAAAGTGGAATCGCTGCATTTTGAGTGAGGCTTTACCCAGCCCAGAGGGTTGAGGCTTGGCTTCCAACTAAGCAAATATTGGATAAAAAATGGGGAAAATCTCATTCCATCCCCCTCAGCCTCAGTTTAGGGCCTGAGACTCGGTGCCATCATTGATGCACTGCACACGTTGGGCTTTCATCCCTGGTTAAGCCAAGTCAGGGTTTAAGCAGGGCTCAGTAAGGACAGAGCTCAGTAAAACATGGCTGGGAGATGCCGAGCAGTTCTCCAGGAGTTCTTGGAATAAGGACGTGAGTTCTGTGAGAATTCAGTTCCAATCCCATCCATGGGACACCTTCCCCATCCCAGGCTGCTCCAGCCTGGCCTTGGGCACTGCCAGGGATCCAGGGGCAGCCCCAGTTGCTCTGGGAATCCCATCCCAGCCAGGAATTCCTTCTCAACATCCCATCCATCCCTGCCCTCTGGAGTCTTCTCATATTTTCCCCTTGTCCTATTCAAGCATCCCACTCCCATCAGGTCCTGGTTCACCTCACCTAGGAATGCTGTGCAGAAATTCCAGCATTTCCCCTCACCAGGGGCATTGGGCAGCTCCAGGATCTTTAAACCCCACATTTGCAGTGCAGCAAATCTGGTAAATATTGTCAAATAAATCAATCCTTGTTTGTGCAGGGAGTTTTCCCTCAGGGCAGAGCCACAGAAATACCTGGACGAGGAAAAGCCTCCGGGCAGAATTGAATTCACATGGAAAATAATCCCGCAATAAACCAACACAATAGCTGGGCAAATAAAAGGGGAGGAAAAGTGGAGTTAAAATACAGCTCTATAAACCAGGAGCTGTAAAACAGAAATCCCAGGAAAAGGAGCTTTTCCATGCATTTTTTCTGCTTTATGGAGTCAGAGGTCACCTTAAATAAAGTGACCATGCTGGTGGAGGAGCAGAATCCTCATCATTCTGCCTTCCTAGGATCAGCCAAAACCTTGGGAAAACCCAGCCAGGCGGGCTCTGAAGGCTGGCACAGGGATTCAGAACCTGTTTTATGGGAATTTGGGAAGCAGAGACCCAAATTTCATAGGAAGGAGCTGCTCCTTCACCCATCCCTCCCCAGATTTCACCTGTGCTGCAGCCGGGGTTGAGCAGCCAGAGGGACATTCCTGGAATTCCAGAGGAGCCAGGTGGGCTCTGAAGGCTGGCACAGGGATTCAGAATCTGTTTTATGAGAATTTGGGAAGCAGAGACCCCACAGGAGCTGCTCCTTCATCCATCCCTCCCCAGATTTCACCTGTGCTGCAGCCAGAGGCACATCCCTGGAATTCCAACGGAGCACAGGGATTCAAGCAGGATTAAGGAACTCAGCTAATTAATTTGAAGACTGCTTTCGATTAATTCCCAGTGCTGATTAATTCCCACCAGCACAAGGACACGAAAGGATGGGAAAAGCCCTCTCCAGGTGGGAATAAATCCCAAGGAAGGGAGGGAAAGCAGCAGGGACCGCCTGGAAGCATCTCTGGGGCTGCCATCACTTTTCCATGGGCAAATCTCCAGCTCTCCCCTGAATTCCTGGCTGGATGCAAAGCCCTGGGATTGCTGGAAGTGTTTCCATCCCCATTCCTCAACAGCTCGTCACCACTAATAACCCATTCCCTAATTAATGCCCTAATTAACCCCCTGCTTTTCCAGGTGTAAACTGGTGGAAGGCGAATAGGAATAGGAATAGCAATAGCAATAGCAATAGCAATAGCAATAGCAATAGCTGTGGGACAATCAGATCCCTCCAGGACCAGGATTTGTGTGCCAGTAATAAAAACACCAATAAATAAATAAACTAAGTCAATAAATATTCCCCCCAGCCTGCACTCAGGGAAAATAAACAACAATTCCTGCCAGCTGGGAGGGGTCATAATTCACCTCCAGCTCTTGCCAATGCCTCAGGGATTTCTTGCCTCCCTGAGCCAGGTGATCCCATTCCAGGCACCAGCTCCATTCATCTAATGTGGGAATTCCCCCTAAGGACAAAGTTCTTGCAGGTGGAAACAATTCCCCTAAGGACAAAGTTCTTGCAGGTGGAAACAATTCCCCTAAGGACAAAGTTCTTCCAGGTGGAAACAATTCCCCCTAAGGACAAAGTTCTTGCAGGTGGGAACAATTCCCCCTAAGGACAAAGTTCTTGCAGGTGGGAACAATTCCCCCTGAGGACAATGTTCTTCCCCGTGCAGCCACTCCAGGATGTTTGCTGCCAGGAGTTATTTTAGCCCTCCGTGGTGGGAATGCTGTCATTTCCTTTCCTGTGAGGTTTTCCAGCTTTTGGGCCACGTTCTATTGTTTGCCAGAGCCACCCAGGTGTGCAGAGACCCTCAATTCCACACTGGGATCATGGGAATACTTGGAGTTGGAAGGGATCCACAAGGACCATCCAGTCCCACTCGTGGGACTGCACAGGACATCTCAAAAATCAATCCCTGTTCCCAAGAGTGTTGTGGGGCAGCTGCCAGGGCTGGGACTCCAAAGCCACGCCTGGCCTGGCAGTGGCACCTCCAATTTCTCATTCCTGGGAGAAAAAGGAGAACATTCCCAGTTTGCCAAGCACATCCACGGTCCCTGTGCACAATCCCATCCTCCTGCCCACCTGGATGTGCTGGTTGAACCAGGGATGAGGTCACTGGGGAAATCTCACAGAATTCCAGAATCCCAAATGGTTTGGGTGGGGAAGGACATCAAGGATTATCCTGTTCCGCCCCTCTGGGCAGGGACACCTTTCACTGTCCCAGGGTGATCCAAACCCTGTCCAACCCAGCCTTGGGCACTTCCAGGGATGAGACAGCCTCGGCTTCTCTGGGAATTCCATTCCCATTCTTCCCCACCTTCCCAGGGAAGGATTTTCCCCTAAAATCTCCTCATGAATCACAGCAGGTTGGGGACTCCCCCGCTTGTATCCCTGGAAGGGGCTCAGATCCTGCCTTCCCCAGCCAGATCCAGCCCTGTGACATTTTTTTTCCCCTCACAAAAAAGAGAGGGAAGATCCCAGATCAAAAACCCAAATGTTTTGCTTCCTGCACCTCCCAGCAAAGAGCTGCTTTATAAATCATCCCAGATAAACAACACAGACAATCCAATCTTTGCTTGCAGATCCTGGGCAGGCTCTGATATCGCAGAATTTCTTCACCCCGAGCCAATAAATCCTGCCTGGTGCAATCCAGAGCCTGCCAAGAAAATCCCTTTAGGCCCAGGCTGCTTTCAGCAGAGGAGATGGGAACAAGGCTGCACAAATATTCCACTTTTTGGCCACTTTTCCTGCTCTTTCACAAAGCCAAGCACGTTTCCTCTTGGAGATGGGAGCAGCAGATCCCAGGCCTGGATGGGTTTTGGTGTGATGGGATCCCAGAGCCCCATCCCACTGCTGGGTTTGTTGTTTCTCATGGGAACAAACACCGGGTTTTTCCCTGAGGTTGAGGGAAATGAGCCGTTCTTGTGGCTGCCACCTGGGAAATGTCCCACAGCAGCTGAGCTGGGGCTTTCCAGGGATTTCTGCCTCCCATGGGGCCCTGATTTTGTGGGAAATTTGGGCTGTGAAGCAGAAACTTTGCTGAGGATTCCCAAAGGAATGCAAATCCTGGTGGATCATGAAGGAGGAGAAGGTGGATCATGAAGGAGGCCCGAGTGAGCCTAAAGGATTTTCCTAATGTCCCAAACCCCATCACAGCCCAGGTTTGGAGGCAGAATTTGTGGGATGAAGTGCAATAAATCCCATATTCCTCAAGGCTCCTCTGCCATCCCACCTTCTCAGAATCCCAGAATGGTTTGGGGTGGAAGAGACCCTAAATTCATCCCATTCCATGGGTAGGACACCTTCCACTATCCCAGGTGCCCCAAACCTGAGCCTTTTGTGCTGTGGGGCTAATGAAAGAGAAGGATCTCTTAAAAATTGAGGAAAAAAAGTGCTAAATTCCCAATTTCTGATTTTTATTAGGAATGCCTCACCTGAAAATAAAAGCAAACAATGTTGGAAAGGGCAGCTTTTCCTGCTGGAATGCTGAAAGGAGCAGGGCAGGGCTGCAGCCCCAGGAACAGGCATTAATAGGGTCCCTTACCTCAGGGTGGGTGCAACAAAACCCAGGTTTATAAACCAGGAGCATCCCAACCTACAACTCCTTGGAAAAACAGGGATTAGAGCCAGTGGACTCCAAAAATTCCCAAAATACACAGGAAAAAACCAGTGTAGGTTCCTCTTCTCTTGCTGTTTGGTTTTCACTCTATTTTGACATCTTTCTCTTTGTTGGTTATCTTGGGCTGGAAAAATCTTCGGGGATTGAGAGGGCAATCCATGAATTTATCTTTAATTAGAGGCCTCAGGTTCAGGTGTCCCTTTGGACGACTCCAAATCCAGGGAATGCAGAGAGCTGGGGGTGCTCTGCTCTTACAAAATTGAGGCAAAAAAGTGCTCAAGCCCAAATTCCTGATTTCTCTTGGGAATGAAAAGAAAAGAAAACAATGTTGGAAAATGCTGCAGTGGCCAGTGAGGCTGGAAAAGCTCTGAGGTGCCAAGGAAATTGTGTCCTGCTAGAGAAAAGTGGGATTAGGGAAATTAAGTGCAATTTCCTTTTTCAAGTTTCCTTCCTTAATGACTATTTTAGTAAAGGTTTATTATATTTGGTAAATATATTACTAAATTATTAAATATATTGAATTATTAAATATAATTTTATATCTATAAACTTATGTTTAATAAATCTATATACTATTTATATATTTTATATAAATATATGTTCTTAAATATTAATATATATGTTCTATAAATATATAAAATATATATTTATAGATATTTATATATAAATATATATTTTAGATATTTTATATATGTATATATTTAAATATGTTTAAATTTATTTTTATATAAAAATATAATATATTAAACATAAAATCATTAAATATAAATTATTGAATGCATTATTAAATATGATTTAGTGCGAATATTTAGTAATATATTTGATAATTTATTTCATGAGAAATTATTAAATATATTACTAAAATATATTTTATATATTAATATATAATTAATATATCTATTATATATTATTATATATAATATATATTATATATTAAATATTATATGTATTATGTATATTATATATATTATATATATTCTATATATATAACATTTACTGAAATTAATAAATATTTATTATATTTAAGTTTCCTTCCTTAATTCCCATTCTGGGAGTGGCCAGGCCCTTCATTCAGATAAAGCCCTTTGCAGCTGCTCCCTGGTGGAAATGCTCTTTGTAATGAGCCTGGAAGGGGCTCCTGGCTGCAGCGAGTCCCTGCTCCCTCAGATCATTTTTAATCTAAGCCTGGCTCAGCTGGGAAGGGCTGATAAACCCCTCTGCCCCCGACAAACAGGGCTTTAATCCCTCTTTTCCCATCTCTCTTTTCCATTTGTCTCCCGACGACCCCAATGGATTAGAAATGATCCATCCCGGAGCTGGAGCTTTGCTTTGAGACTTCCCCAAATCCTGCTTTGAGCCTGGGCTGCCGGGAAAGGTCAGCAGCTCCCTCCCACCACATCCTAAAGCCTGGGATTTCCAGGGATTTGATTTCCTGGCCGCCCATTCCCAAGGAAATCCTCTGCTGGGAGGGACACGTGGGAATCCCTGCTGAGGAGGGCTGGGAGCAGGAATAACAAAATCTGATGGCTGGGTTTGGGATTTGGGCACGTTCTGCTGGCATTTTCCTTCAATCATGAGACCCTGGCTCAATTCTCCTGTGATTTCGCCCTGGTTTTGCTCTAAAAGAGAGGTTTTTAGCTCAAATTCAAGCTGAATTTACCAGGCAACCTTTCCCATTCTCCACCTGGGTGAGAAAACCATAATGTTCATCCCTTCCACCTCTGGAAAATCCCACTGGCAAACCAGTTTTGTGGTTTTCCCGGGAAGATGAGGCTCCTCTGACCCACAAATCCCAAAGAGAACCTTTATTCCTCTCATTTTCCCGCATTTCATCCCGTGGCTAAAGGATGGAGGAGCTCAGGGCTGCTCTGGCTGAGGTTCACAGACCTCCCAAAATATCCCAAATTGCAGGGGAAGCATGGGGGGTCCTGGTGGGAAAGGCCACCCCGTGGTGGGACCTCCCATGGTGGCAGTTGCTCCACGTCCAGCCACGGCTTCCGGGACAAGGGACAAGCAAAGACATCACAGCTAATCAATCCTTAATGAACTGGAGCAGGAGGAGTGGGGAAGGATGTGGGAACAGAGCTGAACTTCCTCAGAAAAATTGCTGCCTGCTCCTGGCGACTGGAAATGGGAGTGTGAGGAAAAGGGGTGTCACAGCCCGAGCCAAAACTTTGCTAAAATTGCATTTTTCCCTGGAATAAACCACCCAAGCTGGGCCAAGAGGAAAGAAAAAGAACCTTTACACAGCCCCAAGTAGAGCAAACCCACTCTGTTTTGCTGCCTTTGTATTAAATGTGAGTGATAATGAAATAATTTCACATTCAAATTGTCCTCCTTGGCTTGAGATTGATTTTCTGAATAATTCTTGGCACTTTTGGGATCGACGCTGTTTAATGGCAACGAGAAATATCCACAATTGCTCAGCACCAAACACCTCTGGAATTGCCAGGAAAAAAAAAAAAAAAAAAAAAAAAAAAAAAAAAAAATAATAATAATGTCTTGGTGTGCACCAAAAGCCATCCCAAATAATGTCACTATTTCCATATTTCTATTCTGATTCCCATTTTAGTTTTATTCCTATAAAAGGATTTTTATCCAATTGTATTAAATATCTCCCTGTAGCCCATGCAGCCAGGAGAAACAAAACATTCATGGAATCATGGAATCATGGAATCATGGAATAATGGAACAATGGAGTGGTTTGGGTTGGAAAGGACCTAAAATCCCATCCCAATCCAGCTCTGCCATGGAAGGGACACCTCCCTCTGTCCCAAATTTCTCCAGCCTGGCCCTGGGCACTGCCAGGGATCCAGGGGCAGCCACAGCTGCTCTGGGAATCCCAGCCCAACCAGGAATTCCCAATTCCCAGTGTCCCATCCATCCCTGCCCTCTGGCAGTGGGAGCCATTCCCTGGCTCCTGTCCCT
>JAWMQZ010000289.1:1732162-1774366 GCA_035584835.1 Tangara arthus | reverse complement strand
AGGAAAGGAAAGGAAAGGAAAGGAAAGGAAAGGAAAGGAAAGGAAAGGAAAGGAAAGGAAAGGAAAGGAAAGGGAAAGGAAAGGGGATTTGAAGTTTGGGTTGGAAGGGCCCTTAAAGCTCATCCAGTTCCGGGGGCAGGGACACCTCCCACCATCCCAGATTGTTCCAAGGACAGACTTTGCCCTGGTTGAGAGCTCTGGGAGCTGGGGGGATTTTGAGAATGGGCCATCCCATCCCATCCGAGGGTGCTTGGCCGAGCATCACCCCCGGGCTGGCAGGGAGCAGATTCCTGGTGGTTCCTGGGGGTGCCCGGTGCCAGCCCTGCCCCTGAGGAGAAGTTTGGCACCGCAGGGAGCCGCTGGTGTTTCCCCGACCGTGCCATATGCGGGCAAATGGAGGAGTGGAGGGAGAAACGCCCTTTTACCACGAAAATTAGAAAAGGTAAAAAAAATAGGCAAAAAAAAAGCGCCCCCATCCCAAGCCATTAGCACGGGCATTGTAGCATGAAACACAAACCCTTCCTCCCGAGGCACACAAAGGCCGGGCAGAGTAATTAATGCAATGAAAGGGCCGGGGCTTGCAGATGGAGATGCGGGAATAAAGGCGCTCCCCGGCGCTGGGCTGTCATGCATCGCATGCTGCATCTGTTATGGAAATCAGGGCTAGCGGGGCCTTTTGTTCGGGCTAAAGCCCTCCCAACAGGGATTTGGCCGCAGTAGATTTTCTTGTTATTAAACACGATTTCGGGCTAGTTGAGAGCAGATGCTGCCGCAGTGTTTGGAACGAATAACGGAGCTCGGAGCGCGCAGCATCCCCGAGAAGTCTGGGCTCGCCTGCGAGAGCGGTTCCAGCCCCGCTCCCTGCTTTGCACATGAATGCCGCTGACACCAGCTGAGCCTGCTGGGCTGCCCTGGCAGCGCCCCCCGCACCCCCATCCCGCAGGGACACTCCAGTCACACGCTCCAAACACATCTCTGCCCTCCTCGTCCCCGCAAGGTGCCCAAAAAAGCCACCGGACGCATCCCAAAATGTTAAAATATCCCTCTGATGTCCTCTGCGATGGATGTTTGGCCGTGTCAGGAAGGAGAAGAGCAGATCCAGAGCCAGCCACAGCTTCTCTGGGCAGGAGAAGGGGTTTTGCCTCACCCCTGAGGCAGAGGTGTGTGTCCATCCATCCATCCATCCATCCATCCATCCATCCATCCATCCATCCATCCATCCATCCATGTCCATCCATCCATCCCTGTCCATCCATCCCCTGCTGCGGACCATGGAAAACGAGCAGGACAAAGAGCATCAAATTCATCCCGAAAAGGACAAAGAGCATCAAATTCATCCTGAAAAGAACAAAGAGCATCAAACACATCCTGAGAAGGGGCAAAGAGCACCAAAATGCCTTCAAAACAAAACAAAGGGCACCAGAACACCTCCTGAGCGGGACAGAGAACACCAAACATCTCCTGGTCAGGACAAGGAGCACCAAAACACCTCCTGATCAGGACAGAGGGCATCAAGCACCTCCTGAGCAAGACAGCAAGAGAGAGCACCAAAACACTTCCTTAAGAAGATAGAGAGCACCAAACATCTCCTGAGCAGGACAGAGGGCACCAAAACTCATCCTGAGCAGGACAGAGGGCATCCAACCCCTCCTGAGTGGGACAGAGAACACCAAACACCTCCTGAGCAGGACAGAGGGCACCAAACACCTCCTGAGCAGGACAGAGGGCACCAAACACCTCCTGAGCAGACAAAGCTCAGCAAACCCGTGCGGTTGTGCCAGGCAGGAGCGGGTGACAGGGCAGGGCAGAGGGCAGAGCCCATTCCCATGTCACGGATGTGCTGCTTTCATCAGCACTGGCAGATTTCCCTACACGCCAGACAAGAAATGAGTCACGTCTGCTTCAAGGCAAGTCCTGAATCCAATCTGCAGCTATTCCAGCCAGGATGAGGTTAATGGCTCTGCTCGGAGTAACCTGAAACTCGGCACAGCCACCTCCAACCCCCTGACTTGGGAGGTCCCGACTTTGGGGGCAGAAAATGCCCTGCAGCCCCAGGATCTGCTTTTGTTCTCTGGAAAATGGAGCGGCCCGATGCCATCAGCATTCCCGAGGAGGGGGAACACATTCCCGAGGAAAGGGACCATACTCCCGAGGCAGGAACACATTTCCAAGGAAAAGGGACACATTCCCAAGGCAGGGACACATTTCCAAGAAAAGGGGACACATTTCAGAGGAAAAGGGACACATTCCTGAGGGAGAGACACATTCCCAAGGCAGGGATACATTCCCAAGGAAAAGGGACCACATACCCGTCGCTCTGGATCAGGCCATGAGGTGCAGAGTTGTAGGAAATGGAGCGCGGTTCTCACGTGGTTCCATCCTCTTTTCCCAGTCCCTCAGTGGCTGCTGTCACCTTGTCCTCAGCTCCGAGGTCACACCCAAACTTAACCCTCCTTCCTACACCCTCTGATCCAATTCCCCCATCCAGTTTAATGAGCCAAGATGGCGCCAGCCCCGTGAGGGGACCCGCCATCTTAGGCCCGATGGAGCCCAATTTCACCTTGCCATCACGAAATGGCGCCCGGGACCTCCTTTCTCCTCTCTCCCTTCCCGCTCCAGGGATTGTCGCAGCTCTCTGGAGCTGTCCCACGGTGTCACTGCTGATTTTTCATGGCAGAGCATTTGACTCAACATCCTCTGCCCCCCACCCCAGGGACACCCCAAGGCACTCCCAGGACCACCAGTCCCAGTTGCTGCCATGGATTCCAGCCCTGGAATTCCAGTCCTTGTGCTTATTTATCCTTCTGTTCCTTCCCTTCGGGTGTTTGCTCAAGTCGAGCCTCCTCGTGCTGGGGGTGAAGCTTTTCTTTGGGTTTTTCCCTCAAAAATCCAGGTGGCCCTGGCTGAGGCCACATGCCCAGGCCCACAGGGCGTAACTTCACCATCTATCAGTAAATATTTCATAATATTCAATATTAGCCCCATTATTTCATTGCAAACACACTGAAATTCCCCTTTATTTCAGAAATGCACACTGCAGGTTCCCCACCCATATTTTATGTTTTGCTGTAAAATGAGTAAAATGGTAACTTTTATCCCAAAATGGCACCTGGACTGGCTCCAAGGGGGCTGTTCCCAGGAGAAGGAGCCCAGGAATGTGGTTTAACCAGGGAATGTCTCTGTTTGCTGTGGGATTAAAGTCTCATTTAGAGGCTTTGCTCATCCCTTCCTCATTCCCATGGGAATGATCCTGGTGCTGGTGCCACCTCCACAGCAGGAACCATCCTGAACGGATCCATCCACTTTCCATGAGTGAAAAACTGGGAATTCCTTGCCAACAAGGAATTGCACAGCAAATTGCAAAGGAAGGAGATTTAGGAGCACATCCCAGAATTTGTGCCATGAGGTGGGTGGAGGGCTAAAAACCCATTTCCCCACTTGGAATTCTTTCTTCACAGATCCTTTGGAAAACTGAGTGAGATCTTTTCTCTCCTCCTCAGATGATTTCACATCCCTCATCCTCCAAGATCATTTAGGGAGGATAAATAAAAAACACTTGGCAGAACATTCCCTGTGCCCAATTCCAAGGATCAGGATCCAAGGTCATTTTGGACACTTTAGGACCTGCTAGGAAGATGGAGCTGCAGGGGAAAAAAATTAAAAAATTAAAAATATTCTGTTTGAGTTTTTAAATTGGCAGTAGCCACTGCTCCAACTCCAGCCTCTCCACGGCTTTTTCAGGAAGGCTGGCACAAGGGTGGGATGAGATGGAGAATCCCTGGAAAAATTGGTTCATAAATCTTTTAAAAAAGGAGTTTGGAAGGAAGAAACTAAATGAGCAGAGAATTAATAATTACTTGATTTTCAGCAAATAATCCCTCCCTTAGGAGAGGCTGGTTATGTGAGGATGAGGCAAAGAAATGCCAGCACCTGACCCCAAATCCAAAACCCCAAAATACCCTTGGAGCTCTAAACCACCACCAATTTGGGTGGAAAAAACCCAAATATCCATCAAATAGCCCAACTTCAGCATGTTAAATTTAGTTTTATTTCCTTTCTGGAGATGGTTTGAGTCCTTCAGCAGCACCTTCCTAACCCACCCCGTTTGGGTTGTGACCATGCCACACTGGGGAGTCACCCAGGAGCACCATGAAACATCCAAAATTCCTACAAAATTTGGGGAAGCTCCAAACTGGAGGCACCACGAAGAGATTTCTGTTCTTCCACCAGGAGCCAGGGAAGAGCAGCTCAGAGGAAGCAGAGGAGCCACAAAGCCCAGCTTGCAGCTCACACAGAATTCCCTGCAAGCTCTGGTGAAATCCCCGGAAAAGCAGCAGGAGCCTGGTGTGAGACCTCAAGGGTTGAGATGAAGCCAAAAGAGTGGTTCAACTGCTCCTCCAGCGTTTTCAGCTCTGATAAAGACACCACAAACCCTCCAAGAGGAACCATTAACTGGGAAAAATCCTTTATGGAAAGATGCTCCAAGGAGGGAGGAGTGGAGCTTTTCCTGCTGGCTCAATTTTGGATCAGTGACCCACGAGCTGTGTTGGGCTCCTCGACCTGGCACAGATGGAAACACCAAAGACACCTGAAGATGGCAAGGACAGGGAGAGTTTGGGTAATTAATTAACCCCTCACTCATTAATTACTCATTAATTACAGCACCTACAGAGCTGTTGGGTCATTGGGAACACCAAGGCACTTCCAAGGAACAGGAGATGACCAACTGCTGGGAATTCTGAGAACACCACAGGGAGACAATTCCAAGCTTTCCTGCCTGGATTGACACCAGGAGAAGCCCTTGGGAGGGGAGGATGAGTTGCAGGTTCTGTGTCCCAACAGGACACAGGAATTCCAGGACAACTCAGAATTCCAAGGATCTCTCAGTAGCACCAGCAACAGATGGAAACACCAGAGACACCTTCAGATGGCAAGGACAGGGCAAGTCTGGGTAATTAATTAACCCCTCACTCATTAATTACAGCACCTACAGAGCTGCTAGGTCTTTGGGAACACCAGGGCAGCCCCAAGGAACAGGAGATGAACGGCTGGGAATTCAGAGATGGAATTCAGAGATGAGAGCACCACAGGGAGACAATTCCAACCCTGACACCAGGAAGGCCCTTAGGAGGGGAGGATGAGCTGCAGGTTCTGTGTCCCAACAGGACACAGGAATTCCAGGACAACTTGAAATTTCAAGGATCTCCCAGCAGTGTCAGCATCAGGAACAACTCTCGGCTGGGAGTGAGTTTTTCTGGCAAAGAACAACCTGCAAGCTGAATTTGAAAATGTGAAAATTCAGCTTGAGAGGCAAAGCAAAGCAACCCCCACGTGTTTGCTTTGCTCCTCTGCCTCTGGCATTTTTGGGAAACAACTCTGGGAAAAACCCACAGCAAAATGGAAAATTTAATGCCCAAAAGGCTGTTGCAAGAGAAAGATTCCTATTCAAATCCCAGCACAATTATGCCCCAAAACACACAAATATTAATGAACTACCACACAAAGGCCATTTCCACTACAAGAAAATTCCTTTTTTTGTTTTTTAATTCAAAGAAAAAAAATGGTATTTTAATAAATACTGCAGAAACATTAACCAAACATACAAAGTGACTTCAACAATTAAAAAAAAAAAAAGTAATGAATGTCCTGCTTTATAACAGTTATAACTTATTTTTCCACAATATTTAAATACAGAAAGAAGCACTTACCAGCTATTTTGTAATACTGCCCTAAGAGCACTGTTGCATCAGTTAAAAGATTATTACGGTGGTCAAAAATGTCTTTTTTTTTTTTGTGGGAAATAACCAGAATGGGAGTGAGATTTGTCTTCTTTTCTCAGATGAAACAAAGTGCTGGGAACACACAGAACTGAGATTTAATTATGAGTTCATCTTTACCTTTGCACGAGTGAACAGAGCTTTTAAACACTTCAAAAATGAAGCATCACCATTGGGAATGAAATGCTTGTCCTCCACAAGCAAAAACCAGCCTGCTCAGAGCTTTGTCTCCTTCCTTTGGGAGAAGTTTGGTGAGTCAGGAAGAGTTGCAAACCATTGGAAAAGGCTGATTTAATTCAGTGTAACAACAGCAAAAAGGGATTGGACTGAACCAGTTCACCCCATTTCAGGATTGGGGGGCTGGATACTTTTGTGTTAATCCTAAAACTAAGGGCAGTATCCAGTTCCCACTGGGGACCCCTTAAGGCCTCACAGTTCTTCAGACCCCTTTTCCTTCCCAAAATGAGAAGCACCACAAAAGGCTCTGCTGGCTCATTTGCAGGTTTTTGAGGGGTATTTTTGTTTTTTTGTTTTTTTGCAGTGAACCACATCCCAGAAGAGCATTTGTCTGCAGCTTTCTGCGGGATCCATGGGCTCTCCAGCTCCTGGGAGAAGCCCAGGGGGGTTTTTGGGGCTTCCCCAGGTGGGCAGTAAGGCTTAAGGAACGCTCAGGGCTGGAAAACCACAAATCATTTGCCATCACAGCTCTCAGCACCTCCCACTTGAACCTACAGCAACGAGGCCACACAGAACACCAGCACTGGGCACCAACTCCACTCCACATCACAACCACAAAGAGGAACAGCCGAGTCAGAGCCCTGCAGGGCTGCTTTGCCCCCACTCCCCTCCCCCCCAAACTGCATCCATCTCATTTCCACGGGAATTCTGGGAATCCTCAAACAGCTGTCTTCATCCCCACCGTGGATCAGCAAGGCAAAACTCCAAAATTTTCCTCTCGGTGACACACACGGCCTCGGTATCCTCTCCATTTTCACAATCAGCTACTAAAAAAAAATGAGATCAAATCCTTTGGAAAACCAACTCTAAGGTCACGGGGATAGTTCCTTAATGAGAAGGGCGTATTAATAACGTCTTCATTAAAAAAAATATCCCATTAAAGTATTACTTGAATGAAATCAAAGTGGTAGCATCCAGGAGCAGAGCGTTACTAAAAGAAACAAGCACTGTCCATCACATCTCTCCTTTGCAGGGTTATTTTCCCAATCATTCTCTCTTCTCTCAGCACATTCAAACGTTTTCCCTTTTATTACTATTATTTTTTGGCATTGTCTTCAACAGAAATTCCTGATGCCACCTCTCTTCAGAGCCTTTTCTTCCTGCTGCTCAGTCCTTAAGTACAGTCTCACACAGCAGGAGAAGCCTCCACAAAAGCACTGGCAAAGCCCTCATTAAACACCCTGTGGCTGTGACTTCATTGACCTCCAACCCCTCCTGGATCTTCCTCCTCCTCCTCCTCCAGGAAATCCCAGCTCCTTCACATCACCGTGCAACTCTTGGCTTTGTCCTTTCTCAAGTCCGTGGCCACTGTGGACAGTTCTGGCCTGCCAGGCATGTGTGAAATTCGCTTTGTGGCCCTCTGAGATTTGTTTCGTTTCACATTTTTGTTTGTTTTGTTCACACACGCCAGGGTGGCGACGTGAAAAATGTCTCTGACACTGTTTTCTGACTGTAAGGCTGAGCATTCGATGTATGTGGCTGCTCCAATCTGTTTGGCCATATTTGCGCCCTGAGGGGAAAAAGGAACATGTGATCAATACCAAGTTGTGCAAAATCCTCACAATTCCAGCTCTGCGCTGTTTGCCTGGAAAAGCCAAAGCTGACTTGGGAAAATAAACAGAGATTTGTTTGCAGGAGGAATTAAGCAAGTGTCCAAGCTTTATCTGCTGTGCTGATAAACACAAACTGGGAGAGAAAAGGAGCTCAGTGACTGCAGCCTTTTCAGCAGTTTCACCTTAATCTGAGTCTGGGAAATTCCTGGAAAATCTGGCAGCTTCCAGGCTGAAGCCTGAAATCTCCCAAGAGAAATTCTGTGCCCTAAGGAATAAGCAGTTGCCCTGAGCTAGAGCAGAGCCCCTGTTCCAGCTCCAGGAATAGGGCAAAAAGTTCTTAGGAGTTAAACAAGTGTCCAAGCATTATCTGCTGTGCTGATAAACACAAACTGGGAGAGAAAAGGAGTTCAGTGACTGCAAACAACTGCAAAAAGCCTGAAGGGTCTGTGTGAGGCCTTTTCAGCAGTTTTACCTTAACTTGAATCTGGGAAATTCCTGGAAAATCTGGCAGCTGAAATCTCCCAAGAGAAATTCTGTGCCTTAAGGAATAAGCAGTTGCCCTGAGCTGGAGCAGAGCCCCTGTTCCAGCTCCAGAAAGAGGGCAAAGTTCTTAGGGAAATGTGTTCTGGGAGAGTTCTATCAACCTCCTGATAGGGAACAGGGGAAAAAGAACATGAGGGGTTATAGGAACCCATTTTTAATTTTTATTTGGCCATATTTGCAGCCTGAGGAGAAAAAGGAACGTGTGATCAATACCAAGTTGTGCAAAATCCTCACAATTCCAGCTCAGCGCTGTTTGCCTGGAAAAGCCAAAGCTGACTTGGGAAAATAAACTGAGATTTGTTTGCAGGAGGAGTGAAACAAGTGTCCAAGCTTTATCTGCTGTGCTGATAAACACAAACTGGGAGAGAAAAGCAGCTCAGTGACTGCAAACAACTGCAAAAAGCCTGAAGGGTCTGGGTGAGGCCTTTTCAGCAGTTTCACCTTACTCTGAATCTGGGAATTTCCTGAGCTGAAATGTCCAAACAGAAATTCTGTGCCTTAAGGAATAAGCCCTGAGCTGGAGCAGAGCCCCTGCTCCAGCTCCAGGAAGAGGGCAAAGTTCTCAGGGAAACGTGCTCTGGGAGAGTTCTACCAACTTCCTGATAGGGAACACAAGAAAAAAGGGAAAAAGAACATGAGGGGTTATAGGAGTCCTTCTCCAGTGATTTTTAAGAAGTCAAAGCAGGGATATTTGTTCCAGCAGCACAAGGCAAACAGCCCAACACGTGACAGATGACAATAGCCCAGGATCCCATGGTGGATTTTGCTACTGAATACAATACAGCATTATGTGAAAAACCAGGAGTTGTTCCAAAGGAATTTGATTTCTGAGGGGTGAATCTTTACTAAGTTACAAAAACCAACCACATCCTTGATTTTGCTACTGGAACACAATACAGCATTAAGCAAGAAAAAGGGAGTTGTTCCAAGCGAAATTTGATTTCTGAGGGATGAATCTTTACTGAGTTATGAAATCTAACCACATCCTTGAGGTGCCACCCCCGTGCCTGCCTCCAGCCCCTCAGTGCCAGCCTGATGACACCAATCCCTGGGCATCCAGCCTCCTGTTTGCTCTGCAGTGATGCAGCCCCTTATCAGTGGTACAGGGGAGAGGTTTGATAAGGCAGCAGGAGCTGGTGGGAGCAGCCCTCCCCACAGTCAAACATCTCAGCTCCTGCTCAGCTGAGCCTCAGAAATGTTTGCTCAGGTGGAGCTGCCTGAACTGGGAGGCTGGAGCAGGGTGTCACCAGCCTGTCCTTACCCTCCCAGTGCTTCCTGCTGGAGTTCAGAGAAATGGGAAAGCTCTGACTCCATTCCAGGCACGGGAATTTAGAAAAAGCTGTGTCCTCTGTGTGCAGCTGACTCCTGCTCCTCAGGGGCACAGGCTGAGCTGTGAATCCAGGGGAAAAAATCCACTGGCCAGCAGAGTTTTGATCACTCTCATGGAAAGACTTGATTTTACTGAAGTCCTGCCATTTTCCAGTGTAAACATGCTGCATCCTTAGTAACCCCACATCAGGAGCTGCTGCTTTGGAAAACATGAGGGAGAAACCATCCCAAACTGGTTGCTAAAGACACTGAGGTGACTCGTGGAGGTGCCACTGTGCCTCCCACAGGGTGATTCAGCTGCCATGAATGATCACACACGTGTGAGTAATAAAGGGAAGCTCACTCAGAGCAGTTTCCCTGCTCCCTACATCCTGCTCTCTCCCATGACCTGATTCCTTTCCCTTTTCTCTCCTCTAATGCCTGACTCCAAAGTTCTCCCTTCCCCAAGAGCAAAGAACTCATCAAGAATTAAGATGCCTTCTGGTGTTGCTGCACCTTCAGCAGAAGGACAAGGGGTTTTTTAAGGAATTGGGGACAGACTATATTCCAATATAATGTCATGATTCTAAAGTCAAATAACATTCAAATCTGAAGTCTGCAGACAGCAATTTTACCAATTTGTCAGTGAATAAACAGGATGTGTCACCTTTCAGCTACATTTTTGGTGTGTGCACGCACAGAAAAGCAGGAAGTTTTTAACAACTCACCTAAAAAGCAATTTGCAACCAAAAAGCCAACAATTTATGATGTTTAAAGGGATGATTTCATGATGTATTTATTGTGGGGCTGCAGCATTTCCTTTAGTCCTGAACAGTTTTCAAACCAAAGCAAATCTGCCTTTTCGGCTGCACTGGCATCATCACGAGGGAGAAGCTGCTCACAGTGAGGGCCCCAGTGACAGAAAAGGGGTTTTTCTTCCCTCCTGAAGGGCAGTAAAGGAGGTGGCCCCTACCTGGTCGTAGGACACGGGGGTCTGCCTGTGGTTGGAGAGCTCCACCAGCGTGCTGACATCGGTGCGCAGGTCCGACTTGCAGCCCACCAGCAGCATCTTGGTGTTGGGGCAGAACTCCTGGATCTCCCCTTTCCACTGCAAAATTGCAAGTTTGGTTAATTGTTGGAATGCTGAGAATTTGGGACTTTTCTTTCTTTTAGACTAAACCCCAAGAGAACACTGCAATTGACTTGAGGCCATGGAGAAAGCTTCTAAAATTGAAATTTTGAATTCTAAAATTATAGGCGTGTAGTTTGAATAGAAATGTGTAATATCACATAGTAGAAAACTTAAGAGTTTAAGGTTTTAGACTATAGTAATATATATAAAACAAGATAAAAGTTTTAAGAAAAAACTAGTCCTTCTTCTTCATGGGTTTGGGTGGTATTGTGTAATTAGATTAAAAAATCCATATTACAAGCCACGAGTAGTTAGCTATCAAGTTAAAAAAAAAAAGAATTTAAGTGCCTAGTCAAACTATTTATTTTTAATAGTTTAAATTAAATTTAATAATTATATAAATATAATATTTAAATAGTAGTATATTTTTATATTTATATAAAATATAAATAATATACTATATAATGTATATTTTATAGTTATGTATTATATTTATATAATATATTTTATTTAAATATAATATTAAAATTAATTTAATAATTATTTAATTTCTTAATTAGATAGTTTATCCTTAAAAAACCTTGTAAAAAAATAAATAGAAGTCCATTTTTAGTTTGTTAAAGTAAAATACTGTAGAACTTACAGTTTGTAAAACTGTGATATAAATAAAAACTAATAAACATTCAAGTCCAAACAAAAACTACCATCTCACACATTTAATCCTGACCCTAACAAAATAAAAAGATAAAACTCAACAGTTACTGTTTAAATCCAAAGAAGCAATGGGTAACAACTTTAATCAGTCCTGACGTCCCGGGCTGAAATATTTTTATGTAATGTCTGGATTTGCCTTCAAGGTAATTTGTTGAAGGCATCAGCTCCAGCAGAACTTGGTCAAGGATGAAATCTTCCTATCTCACACACTCATGAATTCCACTGGTTTACTAATCAGGAGGGAATGAGTTGAGATTATGTACCCAACATGAGCAAAGGTCTGCAGAGCTGCTGTTTCTCACACCCAGCCCCAACAGAAATGGTGTCCCCACCTTCAGCTGTACAACCACAACAGCAGCAGGGCTAAATGTGAGTTTATTGTTGCATTCTCACCCCTAAAACTACACAAATCTGTCCCAGGTGAACCAGCAAGGAGCCCCTCAGACAGAACTTGGGATAAATTAATTTGGTTTCATCTTCCTGCAAAGTTATGTTGAGAACTCAAAGCCAAAACCTTCACATCATAATCCAAACAGATAATACCCCCTAAAATTTAAGGTTGTAATTTGGGTTTAAAAGCATTTTAAGAAAAATCCCTTGCAGAATTAAGGAACCAGCATTAGCAGGGACAGAAAAACCACAGCTCTGGATGCTTTTTGATACAGACAGAGTAGTTTTGAAGTATTTTTTGTAAGCTATTCAGAGCATTGTAAGGCACTTGATCCCAGTGAGACAAGAACCACTGGCCCCAGCCTCAGAAAAAAAAAGGAACTTCAGGTCATTGAGCCCCAAACCCACCACTGTGAAGCTGAGTATGCTCAGCAGCCAAGGAGAGGACCAGGACCACCCTGCACACACAGAGATTGATTATGGAAATGCTGTGTTTGAGCTGGGGGGAAGTGTGACACAAGCTGGGATCAGTGATCTCATGAAGGCCTTGGGGCAGGGCTGCATTTCTGTGCCACTGCAAGCTCTGCTGGTGCCTTCCAGAGGCATTTGTCACTGCTCCTTCACACGTCAGCCTCACAAATTACGTAAGGCCGTGGCAGAAGTCCAAACACTTGGCAGATAATTTTTACCCAGCAAAGTTTCCCAATCCAGTTACAAGGACCATGTGAGATACAATTTCTTACAGCACCTCACACCACCCTCAACAATTCCTTGATGTCTCAGGGTTGAGGAATGAGAATTTCCTGCAGCCTTCAAGCATCCATTAGCAAGTTTTTGTTTTCAATTAACATCCACCCCTTTCAAACAAATGACCTCAAATTAAAGCACCCTCCTGTCATCGCTCCATTTAAAGGAACAAAGTGGAAGTTTCCAGTGTAGGAACAGCACCACCGCAGGGATTTCAAGATGAGCTTGTCCAGCAGAGCTCTGTGCTCAGGGCTTGCTCAAACACTTGCCTTTTTTAGGACACTGTCCAGGGTTTCAGGCCGACTGATGTCAAAGCAGATCAGGACAGCGTCGGAGTCGGGGTAGGAGAGCGGGCGGACGTTGTCGTAGTAAGGAGAGCCTGCAGGGAAAACAAACAACAGCTCCTTTAATTGCTGCTTTCCTCTTCCTGCAGCCATCCAGACAGCCTGGAGAGGCTTTCAGAGACAGCCCCCCAGTGATCCATCACCCACCAAAGGCTCGGGATGCTCCCAAGGAGAGAGAAACGCTCAGCTCAAGTTTAAGGCCCAGCATTAACCTGCGGGAGAACAAATCCTCCAACCCTAAAAGGCTTTTTCTAAATCAGATTTAAATTCCTCAGTTTTGATATGTCTCACAGTTAATCTAAAACAAATAGCTCCAAGTGCAAAAAGCATCTTTAGCTGTCACATTGGCAATGTTCAGAAGAAACTCTTGCTTCAAATTAAAAAACTTGTTGCAGGAAACAGATTTCCAGCAGGGAAAAAATCCCAATCCTGTAGGCAGGCACTCAAGTTATTTGTCACAAAAAGCCTCATTAATCTGTAAACCAATAAAGCTTGCAATAAATGTTTATGTTTAGCCCATAAACCAGATTTTTATCAACAAGATCAAAGCTAATTTAGTAATCTGGGGGAACAGATGTAGGTACAGTGCTGCTCGTTGTGCTTGTTTTACTTGCAGGCCTGTGGAGGGATTCTCTGTTTTCCTTAACAACAATCATGATGTAAAAGTTAAAATCTGTCCAGAGTTAAAAGTTGTAATTTAATAATCTGGTGAACCTGGCAACAGGTTTAGGGGGGAAAGAAAAGGGAAAAAAATAATCTTTGTTTTTTCTAAGAAGTTGCTCAACCATCATTAGGTTGGCCTTAACTGTGCTGAGCTTCACTTCCTGAGGAAAATACATTTCTTTATGCATTTAAAAGAAAACTTAAACCAGTTCAGTGGTCCAACAGGGCAAGGGCTTGGGCAACTTAATATTCATTTTCTCAGCCACCATACATCCTTATTTCTGTAAATCCTAAAATACAGCAGCCCCTAAAACACAGCATGGAACAAGGACCCAAGGACCCAGTTTCCAGGAGTTTGGGGGTTATCAGCTCGTTATCCCACAGATTTCCCAGCTCTCCAGAACTAATTGGCTGCAAGGTCTCTGATTATTAACTGGATCAGAGGAATTGCTCAGGTTTTGCCCTGACAGACAGCTCAGGCTGTTGCACAAGGAATGGTGCGAAGGGCTCGCAGATGACTTCACTTGGAAGGCTTCTCCTGCACGGGAAAGGAGGCAAGAATCCCAGGAATGCTGTTTTTGAAATGAGGAATAACACATGGGGAGTGAAGCATTACCAAAGTAGGTAGCAGAAGGTAATTTGGTGAACGAGAAGGATTTAATTCGAATGCTCATCTCTGTAAATGATGTCAATCTGACAGAGCTGTCAGAAAAGGCTCTTCACACCCCACTTCAGCTGAATTCAGCACAAATGACACGTTGGGAACAAATCTCAGCGAGGTGACCCGGAGTTAACTCCTCTCTGCAGCTATCAATGAGCATTTTCCACTGCTAATTACAGCCCAGTATCTCCAGCACTGCTATTACAGCCCTGTCCTGCAGCCCCAGGGCTGGGTTATTCACTCTGGAGCCCCAGGCTGGGTTATTTGTCCTGGACAGAAGGAACTGCAGCACCAAGTGGCACTAAGAGCCACCCGGGTGACATTAAAGCACTGCCACGTCTCCCTGAGCTCCAGCAGGCAAGGGCAGGATTGAGGGAATCCTTAATGGGTGCTGGCTAGAAAGGAGTCTCAGCAAAGCCTCACCCAGAAACTCATTCCTCACACAAATACCTCTGGGCTCACTCAGCAGCTCCAGGGATCCCATTTATGTCCAGCACATGGATTTTGCTCACAGTCCCCACCTCCAGCCCTGAGACTCCTTCCCACCCCTGTTTTGCTTGGAAGGTTTTTCTTTTTCCCCTCCACTTTGAATTTCTCCTATTTCAGATGCTGAGCTGGAATAAAAGCACTTTTAGCAAGCTTAGGAGGGATATTCCCCAGCTTTTCTCCAAGTTGGTGTGTGGTAGAACAAACAGAGCCCATTTCAACTCCTCGAGCTGCAGGATCCACAAAAGAAATTTCCTGCTCTCATTTATAACCAAAGCTTTATTCCTGTGCAAATAAAGAGGGGCTGCAGCCCTCACTGTGCAGGCCTATTCAAGCTGGCATTTTCATGCCTTTGCCCAGAGAAACCCTCAGAAGGCAGGAATGTGAGGAATGAGGCTCGCTCAAGTCTGAACAGACAACTCCAGCACAGCACAGCCCAGCCAGGCTGCTCCCTCTTTTTCATGTTCCTCTGCAGATTTGAAGCCGTGCCAACCCTCGAAAACAGAAGGAGAATGTGGAACTGGAGCCATGGTATTTGTGGGGAGAGAAAAAAAAAAAAAGCCTATTTGTGTTTGGGATTCTATTCCTGCAAAATAAAACATTTTTGGCAAGGACAACATGGGTGGTTTTTCAGTCTTATCAAGGAGTTGCTGATAAGGCTGTAGTTCACGTTCCTTTGTGCTGGACATTTATTCCAGCTGCAATCCTCCTTTTTTTTAATTTGTTTGGCAGCTTCAATAATTTCAGCCAAAAATACTTGCAACATTAAGGATGGTCTGCTTTTGAAACCTTATGTTTCATGCAGAGTCCAACAAAAATTCAGCTTTTAGACTGAAATAAAACCCCTCCCCAGCAATATGGTTGGGTTCGGCCTAGAGGGGATGCCAAGCTTAGCTTTAAATATTGCTATCTTAATAAAGAACAGAATTACGTCATTAAAAGCTGAAGAGAATTTAATTTTGGGGTGGTTTAGCACCACTTGAAGGTGCTGGATCAGGGAGAGGTGCTTGGCTGGAAGATGCAAAGGCACCAGGAGGGTTCAGCTGCACATCCTGAGGCCAGGAGGGCTCAGTAACAGGCAAGACTTTCCTATTTCCACACCAGCAAGCAGCCACCAGGAATTAGGCTTTGGAGCCTTTTGGAGCCCAGTCAAGTGAAAGAACAACAGATGAACAGCAGCATTCTCACTCCCAAACCCTTGGGCTCACTAATTATCCCAGAAAACACAGCAAACACTGCCTGCTCCAAGGAGTTGATTCAGTGCTGATGGTTTTCCTCCTTCAAAAGAAAAAACCAAAAAAAAACTGGGATGGCTGAGGTGGATTTTCAGTGCAGGTTATCTCCAACCAGAGATATCAAAATATTCAGTTTTTTGTAGGATGACACCTCCAAGGGAAAACTTTGGGAGGGCACTTGGCATTCCCAGGCATCAATTCTTATTAATTCACTTGTAAAAGTAACAAGAAAACCCTGCTAAAAAGGGCAGTTAAAACCAGAAAATCACAGAATTCCGCAAGAGAACTGAGAGGCAAAGACAGCAATTGGACCTTCCCTTTGCAATCCTTACTGCCAGGGAATTTGGGGAATTAGCAACTTTAATTCCTCCAAGTTTCAGCTTTCTCCTGAAAGGTTTCAGCACGAAACTTTCCAATTAATTTCTGTCGGTATATGGACGCTGAGCACATTGTATACAGTCAAAAATCACAGCAAAACCAACTTGACTCTCAGCTCCAAGGCCCTTCTGGATTTAATTACTTGCTAATCCCCAGCAGTTGTAAGCATTTCTGGCCCTGTTGAGAATGATTTTATTGGAGTAGCCATGGTTCAAGCAATAAAGAAACCCCCTAAAACACAATTTAGGGAGACACAGGTATGTACACCTAATTAATGGCATTTCTAAGCCACAGCTGCTGTTGTCTTAGCAAGAAATATAAATATCAAAGGAGCCAAAAAAACTTGATAAATGCAGATTAGATGGTAGATAAAGGCAGCTAATACAGATTTTTTTTTCTCCATAGTGGCCCTGAAAGTACAAGATGAAGCTTTAACCTTGGAGAAACTTTTAATATTCCACCTCACACAAGAAGCAGAGCTCCCAAACAGCTCAAGACTGCCACATGTTACCACAGAGGAGAGTAATTTATGGTGTAGTGAGATTGCAACCAGACATTCCTGCTTTGAGAGAGGGCTGGTAGTCCCAAACCCCATTGAAATTCTACTTGGCAAGTGCTTCCCTTAATGCTGTGGCTAATTTAAATCCTTCTAATGACTTGCAGAACTAGACAGCACCAGCAAACATTTGAATAATGAACCTCCCCGTTCCATTCCACTCTTACTTGTCCCATATTCCTATGGGCAACTCCAAGATGCAACAACTCCCCAATGAATTTTATATTTTCTATCAGTTGCATGACACCTAGAAGTTCTCTGGTAAAAACACATTATATCGTTGGTATATAAAGAATTACAAACCAAAACTGTGGCAGCAGGGCTTGTTCTCACCCTCACACAACTATTTTAACCAATGGCCACAGCTTTTCTGATTTTCCCAGCGAGCAAAAATGGAGTTGGAGGTGGCAGTACATCCTTCCAAAGGATTCACTGCAAAACCTAGTTATCAACTTTAATTCAAGGCACCAATTGGCAAGGCTGTTAAATGCTCCCAGTTAAAAAAAAAGGAGTTAAAGATGAATACAAAATACTGATTGAGTCATCTTGGAAGTATCTGCAGCATATTCCAAAAAAACCTCAATTAAACAGCACCTTCTCCCCCCTCCCAAGAGATATTCAAGCACCACAAAACCTGCAGCCATCACCTCCCCCGTGTTGCAATGATCAGCCATCTTTTGAAGTTAATTAGATTTAGTCCTGCTTTAAAAATGCTATTCAGACATCTCTTCTAACTCAGTAGAGGAGCAGGACAAAGACTTGTAAAAATTAAATTACCAAGACTTTCAGATAAGGCTAAAACACTCCCTTATCTTCCGCTGTCTGTTATCTGCTGATGAGATTTTGCTCTGGGTTAATGGGCTTGGGCAGAGTTGGGTTTTTGCACGGGCTGAGAAGGGATGCTGTTCACGGAGCCAGAATTCCTCATCCAGAGTCCCACAGCCAGAGGATCCACTCAGCACCACTCTGTAAAACCGAGCACTGGGTCTTTCAAGCATTTCCTCTTCACTTTGGGGTGTCAGACAAATCACCCACTTGGTCCCAAGCTTCTGACTCAACCACATTTGCTCTGAGTTCCAGGACACAGGACAAAGGCTGGCAGGTGTTTTTTCTTCCACTGCTTTTGTCTTTTGAAGTGCCAGGGAATATTTCATTCCATGGGTGTCTCCAGCCTTCGACAAACAGACTCCAAACCTTCCCACGTCCAGCCCGTGTGCGTGTTGTATGTTAATAAAGATAACATTTTCCAAAATAACTAATAATTTTTAATAAGCCCTTGCTCCATAGTTCCAGGCAGCTTAGTAATCAAGCATGAAAGCTCCAACCAGACATACTCCAGAAATCTGCAAGTCTCACTTGGCATAAGATGAAGAAAAAAAAAATCAGCTCAGAGCAAAGCTGATACTGGTTGTGGGCAGAGGCTGCCTTTTCCCAGTAATCGTGTTGCAAGAATTTGGAATCGTTTCCTCAACAGCAAGAGGGAAGCCAACCCGCCGCCTAAACTCCTCTTTTAAACAGGGATTAACATTTTCATTCCTGGTAAAAGAACTGCTGCCGCACTGAGGAGGAACTGCCGGGTCCAAATTCAGCATTAACGAGCCATCTACATAGAGAAAGAGAGGCACTGCGTGTTCTGCCAAGTTCCCGCAGGTTTTTTTGCCAATCAGCTCGGCAGATGATGTTGATGCACACCTCTGGTGATAATGGTTCTTGGTGTCATTCCCCCCTGGACATCCTCAGCTCTCCACAGGCAGAGCCACACCGGCTCCCCACGCTCCTCTCCAGCACTGAGGCAGCAATTTTGGGGTGCTCCCTCACCCCCCTGGCTGTAAGGGCAGCCCAATTATCCAAATTATCAACGACAGGCGGATCTAGAGGAGCTCCTGTCTCAACATGCGAGCACAGCCAGCCAAACACCAAACCCCTCAACCTTGGAGCCGTCTGAGCCGGTTTCTTCCAGGTAAAACTGGAAGAATGAAGAGCCTGATGGGGGAAAGGATGGTTCCCTCCGCATCTCAGAGAACCAGAGATAAATTCTAAAGGTTCTCCCTAAAAGCTGTTCCTGGCCTTAGAGACTCTCTAGGACACCGAAAAGTGCTGTGTTTTGTAAAAAAACAAGGAGGCATTAAGGAGGCCACCGGGAGCTCCAAAGCGAGCTGAATTAATTCACCATTAGCCCATAAACACCTTTTCCCTCTCCTAGGAGGCCAAGCGGGGTTTGTAGGCAGCAGAGCAGCCCAGGCACCGCCGGAGCTCCCCAGAAAGCTCCTTCCAGCCAGGCAGGTGAGAACACATTCCCCTGCAATGCTGACAAACCGCTTCCCGGAGCCTTGCCCACACCCTCAGCCAAGCACATCCCGCAAGGACAGCTGAGATTTTTGTCCAAAAGCTGTCAGAAGCAGCCGCATGCGGAGCCCGGCAGCCCGGCCGCTGCTCCCGATCCCCCCCGAATTGCCGGGATGCGAACGGGAGCGCTCACCCGAGGTGTCCCAGAGGCTGAGCTCGATGCGCTGCGTGTCGATCTCGAAGCTGGCCGTGTAGTTCTCGAACACGGTGGGGACGTAGCTCTGCCGGGAGATAGCGCACGGTCAGCCCGCGCCCATCGCCGCCGCCCCGGCCCCGACCCCCGCGCCGGCCCCGGCCCCAGCCCAGCCCCGCTCCCGTCCCGCGCACCTCGGGGAAGCAGTCCTTGGCAAAGACGTGGAGCAGCGCCGTCTTCCCGCACTGGCTGTCCCCCACCACCACGATCTTGCACTTCACGTTCTGGTTGGGATCCATCACCGCCTTGCTCGATAACTTCTGGCTCGCTCTTCTTTCCTTCATTGATCTCCCCTTAGTCCCTCCGGCCGGCCACAACAGAAGAGAGGAAAAAAAAAAAAAAACACCAAAACCAGGCAAAAAACCAAACCACACCCGGGCTCCTCGAGAAAAAAAGGCAAAAATAATGTGAAAAGCACAATAAAGCCGCTGCGGTGAAGGAGGCAGAGCCGCGGACGCACCGCGCCCGCCCGCCGGTCCCGCGCTCACTGCTTTGTCCCCCCGCCGCCCGCCTCTATTTATAGCTTCGCGCCCGCCAATCACCGCCCGCCTCCACCAGGGCCACGCCCCTCCGCCGCGCGCCGCTGGGGCAGTGCGCCCCCTAGGGGAGGCGGGGGGCAGTGAGGGGAGCCCGGCGCCCTCAGAGCCATGGGGGCCGTAAAGGAGGGGGTTGTGGTGTTTATCGAGGGATTTTATCTGTAAATGTCGGCGGCGGGAAAGGGAACGGCGGTTTCTGGGGCTGTGCGGCCTCCAGAGGTGGTTCGGGGTCTCTCAGGGGGTGCCCAGTGCCTCGGGCTGGGATGAGGGATGGTGGGGAGGGCTGAGGAGAGCAGGGGGCTGAGGGGAATGAGGGGAATGAGGAGGGATGAGACAGAGATGAGAAAGAAGGGCTGAAAAAGGATGAGGAGAACTGAGGAAGGATGAGGAGAACTGAGGAAGGATGAGGAGAACTAAGGAAGGATGAGGAGAGCTGAGAAGGGATGAGGAGAGCTGAGAAGGCATGGTGCTTGTGATGGTGGGCAAAGGGGCTTTCCCCTCCAAACACGGTCACAAGGAGTGTGTCGGGATATCACAAAAACACAGAATCATGGAATACTGAGTGGGAAGGTACCACAAATATCATGGATCCAACCCCTGTCCCTGCACAGACACCCCAAAATCCCACCCTGGGCATCCCTGGCAGCGCTGTCCAAATGCTCCTGGAGCTCTTGGGAATGTGCCCATTCCCTGGGGAGCCTGGGCAGTGCCAGCACCCTCTGGGGGAAGAGCCTTTCCCTGATATCCCACCCTAAACATGCCCGGACACAGCTCCAGCCATTCCCTCAGTCCTGTCCCTGTCACCGAGAGTGGAGATCAGTGCCTCCCAAGTATCAACATCCTCCTGTTTCTTCCTGGACACAACCCCAAGCAAAGCTGGCTGGGGTTCAGCAGAGGATTGAGCATCATGTCTGAAAGGAGAGCCCTGAACAAGGGACGGTTTGTGAGCAGCTCGTAGCACTCATCTCCCTCAAGAGCTCCTCTCTTTTCCCCATATGGCTCCGTGTGGCGGCAGAATCCCTGGAAAAGGAGCTGGAGCAGAGCCTGCCTCCCCTCCTGCCTCCTTTCTGGCTTTGCCTGGCTCAGCCAGACACAAGTGTGGCCACCCTGAAGGTGCAGCCTTGGCCTTTTCTCTTGAGTCATCCAGGTCATGAACCCAGCCCGTGTCAGTTCTGGGCTGAAATTGAGCAATTCATCAAGTTTTAAAACAACATCCTGATAAAAGGATGTTGGCTCGTGCCTGTTTGGCCACGGGGAGATGCTGCCCTGACTCACATGAGAGAATCCCAAACACGACATTTCAAAATTCTGTGCTGATATTTTTGGGGTTTGTGACGTGTCATATCTTTCCTAGGTCAAATTACTCATTTCCAAAGAATTGGTTTCTGTTTGGAAACAATGTGTAAAACACTGAAATTTGCTCTGTGTGCCTTTTTTGTAGGGCCCTGGATCAGACAGATTTCTATCACTTTTTTATATTTTTAAATTAAAAGCTGCTCCTTTGCAGTCTCCATCTATTCCTGCTGTCCACCAGCTCTTTAGAGAAATGGTGGAATGGGAGGAATAAGCAGCAAAGAAAATTAATGCCCACAGGAAGCTGAGTTTTGTTCAGTATTGGAACAGGAGATAAATCTGGAAAAATAAAATTGTGTAAATGCTCTCAGGTGTTCTTCAGAGGGCAGAAAATCCTGATTTTTCTGCCTTTCCCTCTGCTCCACACTGGAACCCCTAATAAAGGGCAGCCTCACGGGCAGAGGAAGGTGGGATCAAGATCTGGAGTTTCACCTCCAGTTCTTTGGGAGTCCAATGCACCAGCCAAGGAATATCTTGGATCTAAGGAGAGAAGAAGACAGGGTTGAAAGAGCTCCTTGTTCATCCTGAGTGGGAGCTGGGTGTGCACATTTGCTCCTGATCAATCCATTGGGCACCTCTGCACAGATGGACACAAGATGGACCAAAGCTGGGGCTGATGCTGCCCTTTCCTTGGTGCTTTGGCTTCCTCTGAGGAGGAATCAGCCTCCTCCAGGGTCCTGGAGGAAACATCTCCCTCACACAGCTCCTGTGGAAAATCTGCCTGCATCCAGCTATGCCTGGAATGTGGAACCTTTAACGCACAGGAACCCTTACTCACCGTGAGCAGAGAGCTTCCATCAGCAGCTCCTGGTGATATCATCTTCACACGATTGGTTTGCTGCCAGCATGGCCCAGCCCGTCCCCAGGGATTTCGGGTGCTTTGGGCACTGGGGACAATCCTTGCAAGGCGCCAGCTTGTTGGAATTCCTTGGGGAAGCTGCTCCAGATCCGTTAATCCCCATAAACCCATTATTCATGTCAGACCCTTAAGTTTAATGCCTTTTCCCATATCCCGATAACTATGGGGATAAGGCAGTGGGGGCTGATGTTTCCACCAGGATTTTTCACACGCAGTCTGGATTTTTGATTTGTAGGGCCCGGTTTTGTGCTTTGCTTCGTTCAAATTCCCCATTTTTCTCCAGATCTGATCGGAGTCTTTCACAGTTTCTCCTCTTTCCATCCCAGAAATCATGATGTGTATATTAATAACACACACACAATTTGGGACTGGCGTGGTAATGACTCCTGATCCCATCTAAGATTTCATGGGAATATCAAAATACATTTTTCTCCCCTCACAAATAATCTGCCTGAGCACTTTCTATGACTGCAATAAACCAGCTGAGAACAAGTGCTTTTAGTTTCAGAATAACTGCTCGATGATTTAAATCTAAAATTGCTCTCCAGATCTCTCTCCCCGCAATTCCAACCACTAAAGCATCCATGGAAAATACTGAATAAAATACATAAAACATGGATTTTACACATCCCACCCCTTCTCCGCGCTGCTGGTGTGCAGCTAAACGCACATTAAAAGAACATTATCGAGGTTTAAGGTCGGACACTTGCAGATTAGGAAATGCGTGTTTCCTGCGTGGGGGAAGCATGGGCTCCCATGAGGATGGACATTCAGTCCATGATCACATCTGATTTTTTTTTTGTTTGTTCGTTTGTTTTTGGTTTTTGCTGGGTTTTTTTGCTTTGTTCCAGAACCCAGGAGTGATTTTGTCACCTCAACGAGCGGCCATTGAGGGACACCTGCACCTCGTGGAATCCCCACCTCATTTAGGGATGCTATTCTCCTGAACCAGACCCATTTGTCATCTCTTTGGTGGGCTTATCAATGTCCTACTCGACTTATTAACAGATGCAAAGAGATTCTTTCTGGCTGCTGCCTTGCGAGATGATGCCACGGTCTGAACAGGCCTGTTTGAGAGGTCGCAAGTACCCGCTAATTCCCGCTGAGGGATCATTCCCAGCCCTTAACGTTCTGCAGATGTTGGAAAAGGAGCTCCTGCTACTTTCCCGTTAGGGCTTCAAATGGCAAACCACACTGCCTGCCCAGGGAATTCTCACTTCGGGAAAAATCAGCTTCAAGGAGCTCGACTGCCACGCGTGGCTCAGACCCTGCCAAGGGACAGAGCTCTGGCTGCCAAACCCCAACCCTAAAGTCCTTCTGTTCCAAGGAGGGTTTTAAATTGATGGTGGCAGGGTGAGAACGAGCCTCTCCCGTTTCGTGATGTCGGTGGAATACTATGCAGGAGCAACGGCATGAAAATCAATGCTAATTAGCTGTGAAGTGAAAACAAAATGAAGCTTGACACTCTTATAATCTCTATTTTGGCATTTAGAAATCCGGCTGTGACTCCAGCGCTGGGAGAGAACTGCATAAATCCATAAAATCAGCTCGAGACACCCGCGAGTCTCCCTCACCTGACTGACAGGTCCTTGGGTGCTAAGCCTTGGATGAGAATGAAAGCTCAGCTATTCCAAGTTTCAGGAGCTGAGGGCAAAGTTTTACCAAAGCCAAAATGTTTTTAAAAGCCCTTAATGAAGGCAGGACATTAAGACAGAGGCTGAGGTGGTTTAAAATCCAACCTGGCTGTGGTGTCATTATTCACAGGCAGGATGGAATCCCATCTCTGCTGCCAGCCCTGGGATCTGTCCTGCAGGGCCTGCAGCTCCCTGGCTGCGTCCAGAGGCTGTCCCAAGGCATTTATCCCCACGGGGGATGGCAGATATGAAGTTCTCTCCCCTTTACAGAGAGATAATTTGGTGGAGAAATTATTTTTCCAGGAGTCCACGGCAGTCACCAGTGAAGTGAGGACATGTGGGAGATGATCACTCCCTTCCCATCACACCACCCAGCCAAGGAGGCTCTGTAAAAGCCACCAAAATCACGTGGATTCTTCATATATACCTGAATTCTGCCTCTGGAAAAGCTTCATGTTTTGGGAATAGAAAATATCTTTTAGGAGCCGGAGAAATGCTTTGGGGCCACTTAGAGAATTCCAGAATGGTTTGGCTTGGAAAGGACCTTACACCTCATCCCATTCCACCCCTACCATGGACATGGACACCTTCCCCTATCCCAGGTTGCTCCAAGCTCCATCCAACCTGGTTTAGGACCTTCCAGGGATGGGACACGGGGATTCTTGTGAGGGGTCAAGTTCAGACACGCTGTTCCTTATGGCTGTCTGACCACGGGCAGGGGCACCGCCTCAGATCAAACCTCCCCTGCAGCAGAATGATTCCTTTTGGAGAAATGCATCCAGAGCAGGAAAACAGCGCAGTGATCCCGTGCAGATCCGGCTCTGCTGTTCCATATTTATGATTTGTTAGCGCTGGCAGGAAGAACAAATTGCACGTCGGGGGTGCTCTGCCATCCATGAAATCACATGGAGCTCAAGGACATTCCCTGCCTTGGGATGGTAGGGCAGGAGCAGCCTCCAAGTGAGCATGAGCACCAAAACTCTGCATTCCCAGCCCATAGCTGGAACTCCAGGATTTTGTCTGAATTCCTGCTGCTGTTGTGCATTCCTGGCTGTAAAAAATGAGCACAAACATCTTGGGAAGGACAGGGATCAAAGCCTGTGAGTCCTAATCTGAATGATAACACAAGATTGGATTTCAACAACAAAGAAGAATTGTTTTGAGTGTTTTTGTTTTGTTTTTTTTTTTCCAAAGCCCCACTGGCATTTGAAGGAACACCAGAGCTGCATTACATTGATCTGGCTCTGAACTCTGATGTGAACTAGGCCTGAAGATCCATAGAAATGTATGGAGAAATCCCATTGAATTTCTTGTGCCTTGGCTCAGGGTGAAATGGTTCCTAGATATTGTTGAAGAATATCCTGCAGACAAAAAGATTTCCTTCTCTGTTCCTGCAGGTTAATTATGGAAATTCCTTACACAGGATCAGCAGTGCCAGTTGCTGGGGAGACAGGAAAAGTGTCTGTTAGGGAATTCTAGCCTGGAGCAGCATAAAAATTTTCTGACAGGATGGTTTTCCATCAGAAATATTGATATGCTGAAGGCAGCTTGTTTTGCTGAACTTCTCGGATTTCAGTGGAATTTGGTATTAGGAACTTGCCGAGTTGATCTCTGCTAAAGTTGCAACTTTCAGGTTTAACCTCTTTTTATAACGAGATATTAAAATCCAAGATTTCTTTATAATGTAGTTTCTGCAATGGATAGGAAATGAGTAAACTTGGAACATTTTTAGTCAAAGGATGGAGTTCATTTCACAAGGAATTTTGAAATCCTTTTGCTTGCATCCCGTTTGGGGCTGGAAAAAACAAGTGAAATTGTGTAATCCCTACTCCTCACCCAGCTCTGGCTGATCCCAGTGGGTGCTGGGGGCCAAAGGCAGGCTCTGGGAGCAGCTTCCAGGGACAAGTGCACCGGATTAGGTCAGTACTGCATGTCCTTACCCATTCCTCTGAATTCCTCCCCCTTCCCTGAAGGCAAAGCAGCTCAGAATAATTGCTGAAGAGCACAAAACTCAGCGAAGGGGAAATGTCATTTTTTGGCTGTGGCACTGCCGAGGCAGATTTGTTATCCTGAAGAAGTTCGGAGCGTTTCTCCTCCCCCAACCCCCTTCATTCCACCCCAAGCCTCAAATATTCTGTGATCCAAAGCTTTCCTGGCTGCACACACATATTTGTAATTCCTGCCCGTGTGAGTGAGTAACAGCAGCACAAACCCTTGGAAACATTGCAGGAATTTTTTGGGAGCCATTTGAAACTCTTCACGCGCTCGGGCATTGATTTTTATTGTTTTCTGTCCCTCAGGCACAACATTTCCCACCATAAAGTTGTGGGGACGAGTTCAGAGCTGCATTTCAAAATTTGTTGGGCTGGGAGCTGTAGCTTGGGGGGCGCCAGGCTGGGATTAATCTGGCTCTGAGCTGCAGAAAAACCTCAGGAATTTCAGGGGGGAAAAGCAGGATGGCCATGGGCATCTATCAGGGGAAAGCACCAAGCAGAGACCAGAGAAATGAGGATTGGACAGAGCCTGGAGCTCCTGTAAAGCAAATACAGAGAGGAGAAATCCTCTGGGAGGATAATTTTTCTGGGATTTGAGAGATGCAAGATCCATGGGAATGGGGCAGCTAAGAAACAAGAACAGCAAATGTTCCACTTTAGGAAACTCCTGATCGCTGCAGCAGCAAAAGCTGCTCCGGCAAGTCCTCGCTCCCAGATTCCCAGATTTCTAATTAACTCCAATTGTGGAGGCAGCTCCTGCACGGCCCTGGCGAGGGATTGGCTTTGGGAGGAGCTGCTCTCGGAGGGAGGCAGCACAAAAATGAGATTTCAACCAAGCCCCGGGTCAAACAGGACATTTCTGGGTCACCGGGGCCCTGGCCTGGATTTTCAGCAGCTCTGCCTGCAGCCAGCGAGATGAACTGCAGAGCTTTGCTCCCTTTCTCTGCTTCCTTTGAGCTGCTGCTGTGCAGTGTGGAAAAATGAGACAGTTCCAGGGGCTGGAGCTCAGACAGCACCAGCATGGACAGATGGATGGTGGTGGTGGTGGTGGCAATTTGGGGCTTCCACACCGTGGTGAGAGCATCTCCCACTTCAGCAGCTCCTAAAGCAGATTTCCCTGGAAAAGTGTGAACATCCCTGGGTCACGCACAGCCTTGGACTCCCTGCTGAGCGAGGCTAATGAGGCAAGTGTTGGTTGCAGCAGGTTTCACACCCTTTCCACCCCGAGATTTCCACGGGCAGGGAAAGTTCCTCGCTCTAATTAAATGACTCAGAAGAGCCCAACTGGTCTTCTAACACATTCTAGCTCTGCTTTTGTTGTCAGGTGTTTCCACAAGAATGATTCAAGGTTGGAAATATCTTCTTCCTACATCTGAATTAAGGAATTATTGGAAGGCTGCAGAAAACGAGATCTTTATTCCCAGCTTGGTGGGATGTGCATTGTCAAAGAAGGGTTGAAGGGAACGTGCAGGAAGTTGCTGCTCCACCTCTTCACCTCCAAACCCCACAGAGCAGCTGGATCCAGGATTTCTGGGCTCTCAGGAACAGCCTGGCAGCAGGAGTGAGAATAAATCCCTCCAAAACTCTTGCTGGGTGCATAAAAAATCAATTCCTTTGCTCAGGTATTTCGTTGGGAAGACAAGACAGAACCATGAGAAGCTGTCCTCAGATCAAACCATGACATCAGCTCACACAGGGCTGTCTGGGAGCCTCCAGGAGCCTGGAGCTGAGCTTCCCAAATTTTTGCATATCCCGTGCTCAGCACATCCCAGTGAGCGGCTGCCGGCCGGGAGCTCACGCACAACTTGGATTTCAGCTGGAACATGTATTTGCAAAGTCCAAGGAGAGCCTCATTTTTTCACCATAAAAGGTTGGGAGCGAAATTCCAGAGCTGAATTAACACGTCCTGTTGCTCCTCCACGTGGGAAAAGAATGCTGCGTCCTCCCACGTCGCTGCTTCCCATCCCAGGGCTTCTCCCCTCTTTCTGACTTGTCCCTGCAAGTCAGACCTTGACTGCCATGAGCCAACAATTAATTAGAAGGATATAATTACCTCTCATCAAGAGAGATACCTGCAGAAGCCAGGTCTGCCTCCCTCCGTGCTTACATGGCTTTTATCCCGCTGCATTTTCCAAATTAATTGGAGTAGTCCAGAGTTTTCACAGTTCTGGGGGGAAATCTGGCACAGGAATCTCTTCTGTCCTCCTGCTAATAAATAATGATGGGAAGAGAGGATTATCCAGCAGCCAAACGTGCTCCTGAGGGGAATGGAGGGGTTATTCCTGCTGGGAATGGGATGCCAGTGTAGGCCACCATCCCTGCACGGTGCTCAGGGTCACAGCACTGCTCCACATTTCCATCCTTGTGAAAATCAGCAGGGGATGGACGAGAAATCTTTTCCAATAAAAGGAATTGGGAATTCAGCTTTGGAGTTATGTCACTTGGGGAGTGAGAAGGGTGGTCCTGCCACAGTTTTCCCCTGTGGAAATGAGGATGACAGAGAGGGCTGACAATAACTAAAAGCTAATTTTAGACACTAAAAGAGTTAAATTTTCAGCTTTCTGGGATTTTCTGGTGCAAGAAGAAGAGAACCTTGCCCTGTTCCTGGTTCTCCTGCCAGTTTTCCAGCGGGATGTGGGACAAGCCAGTTCATGTCTCCATGCCTTTCCTTATCTGAGGTTCTCAGTAACTCCCAGGCTCAAAAGGGCACTGGGAGGGCGAATTCGTCACCACCACCTCCCAAAGATCTCAGGTTCCTCCTGGGAGCCTGGGATTCAGCTGGAAAATGTCTCTCCTGGTGGATCCTTGGGTGCTACTGGCAGGAGATGGTGCTGTCCCATCCCATCTCCACTGCCTGGCACATTCCATGGGTGTTCCCAGCACCAGGAGACTCCAAACCCAAGTGAGCTGATCCCAGCACCAGATGGAACATCCAGGAAGCAAATCCCAGGCCAGAGGGTTGTGCTGCCAACCTACAGAGCTCCAGGAACACCTGGGGCATTCTCCAGAGTTTTTCCAGCTGGGAAAGGCCGAGATCCTGCTGGAGGGTGGGAGGAATGAGCACAGGCAGCCCCTGGGCTTGGGTGATGCCATTCACACGCTGCCATCCCTGCCCCAGTGCCAGTTTAGCCACACCTGGAGCTCGTGGTTGCCCCAGACAAGCCAGCTCACATCCCTGACTTTCCCAAAGCTGCTGTGAGTCCAGCCTGGAGAATTCCCCGTTTCCTCAATGGAGGATTTACCAGCTGTGGGGATTTGGGGGATTTAATAGCCGGTCACCATGAAGAGTGAGGAGCTATTGGAGTGGCAGCTCCCTGAGTGACACCGAGATGTTCCCCAGGGGTGGCAGTGCCACATCCAGAGCCTTTGAGCAGCACAGCACCAGCTCCTGATGGACAAAACCACTTCAGTAATTGGAAAACCAGGAGGATTTTGCTGGAGTTAAACCCTCCCTGTCCCTGGAGCAGATGTGAGGGGGCTGCATGAGGTGATAAAGGCCCTCAGGAGATGGTGGAGCTGTCCCCACAATGCAGCCGAGGCCACTTGAGCTTAGCAGGGCCAGAGGTGGAGAAATCAGCTTGGAAACTGTTCCAAGTGCTCCCAAAGGCACCAGGCTGCTCCATCTCTGGGGTGAAGGCCTCTGTGTTCCAGTGATGTGGGGCTGGCTGCATCCATGGGATCCCTTCCCATCCCTTCCTAAGGCACAGAATTCCCTCCAGGAGCTGCTGGTGGAGCCAGGTTAGTGTTGGCTCCTCAATCCCTTCATAGCAGAAGCTCAGATCCTGGTTTTAGTACAATGCCCAAAAATGGAGGAGCATGTCCTTTGGAGACCTTTCCATATGAAGGGATTTTTACTCCTTCATTTTACTCAGCCTTGCAAACCAGCTGTGAATTTTCCACAGGGGATAAGGGGGGTGATTATCAGGGATGTGGAACCAAAGCTGAACAGCTCCCATCCTCTCAGCCTGGTGGGTATAACACAATCCAGGCATTTCATCCTCAGCAATCCTCAGGATCCCCATACACCACATCCCTGCAGCTTCATTTTTGGGGGCACAATACCCCAGGCTTTCAACCTGGGGGAAGATTTCAATCCATGCTGCTCACAGGGGGTATAAACCCAAAGGCTTGGGGATGAGCCGTGGATAAAAGGAGATTTTTGCCCAGGAAAAGCCCAGCTTTCAGTTAGCTGTGACAAGCCTGGGCAGAGGGACATCCCCTGTCCCTGTGCCAGCAGGACACCAGACCTTGTGTACAAAACTATTTATTAAAGAGCCTCTCCCCCAGGTACAGCCAGGAAAGTGGCCTGGGCTGAGAGCCAGGGGGCTGGTGGGGGGATCCCAAGCCCTCCTCTTCTTCCTCTCCAGCAGGTGGGAATCCCCCTCCCAGCCCTGGAGCCCTTGGCATGGGCACATTCCCTTGGCTCCCGTGGGCACCTTGGGAGCTTTGTACTGAGTCACCCTGAGCCAAGCAGAGATAAGGAAATGACTGGCAGCCCTCCAGCCTGCACAGATGCTGGCTTATTTTGAACTCCACAAATGATTTATGTGCTCAAGGAAGGATCCCAACACCTCCTCCTCCTCCTCTCGAAGTCCTATTTTAAAGTCCTCCATTTCTCCCTGTCTCCACATTCTCCCTGTGGTGTCAATACCTTCACTCTGGGCACCCCAAAAAAAACAAGGGAAGGCCAAACCAAATATTTTGTTGAGAATTAAATGGAGCTAAAGGTCCAGGGGGGCAAGAAAAGGTTTTGTTTTATCAGCAAACCAAACACCCTATTCGGGAGCAAAATGCTGTTTTCCCTCTTGGAACAGCCTCCTGAAAATGAGGCCAATGCAGTTTTCATTTGCAACACTAATTTGATGAACTCCAGCGGGTTAATGATATTGCTGGATTTAATTAAAGCAGTTGTAAGTCAGGTTGAGTCCCTCCTCCTCAGGAAGGGCCTGGTGTTTTGGAAGCACTGCTGACATCCAGCACTGGAGCCCAGCCTCTGGCCAGAATCAAGGAATCATGACCATGGGCAGGACATGGGGGTACAGCCCCAAATCCCTGTTTAATTCCCAAATCCCCATTTCAGCCCCAAATCCCTGTTACAGCCCCAAATCCCTGTTACAGCCCCAAATCCCTGTTACAGCCCCAAATTTCTGTTTCATCCCCAAATTCCTGTTTCATCCCCAAATACCCCTTTCAGCCCCAAATCCCTGCTTCATCCCCAAATACACCTCTCAACCCCAAATCCCTGTTTCACCCCTAAATTCCTGTTTCAGCCCCAAATCCCTATTTCAACCCCAAATCCCCGTTGCAGCCCCAAATCCCCATTACAGCCCCAAATCCCCATTACATCCCCAAATTCCTATTTCAGCCCCAAATCCCCATTACATCCCCAAATTCCTATTTCAGCCCCAAATCCCCATTACATCCTCAAATTCCTATTTCAGCCCCAAATTCCCGTTCCAGCCCCATGTCTGCAGCAAGGACCTGATTGCCCACAGTGTTTTCTCAGCCACTCAGTGCCACCAAGTTTGATTTGGGACACCAGAGCTTCCACATTTAGGTGACCCCCAAGAGGGACACAGCCCCACTCTTGCGATTTCCCCTCAACTTTTCCCAAAATTTCCTGATACCACAGAGTGTCCTGAGAGCTTTGAAGCGCCTAAAAACCCTGAGGAGCTGTCTCAGCTCCCTGACTTCTCTCCAGCATTAAAACAACTCAAACCCAGTGGTGGCTGCTGCTTTCCATGGAAAACTTTCCCTGCAGGAAGATCCTGAGCAGCTCCAGTGAGTCACTGTGGGGTTACCTGGCACCACTTTGGGCTCTGTCCCTGTGGTGACACCAATCACCTCATTTCTGGGCTGGTGACACTGCTCACCTCGTTTCTGGGCTGGTTGTCACCTCCTCATGACTTGGAGCTAAATGATTTCCAGCCTGGAGCTGTCTGTGCCAGGGAAGCTGTGCTGGGAAATGCTGAGTGATGGAAAGTCACAGCACACCAGCAAATATCCCTCTGTCAAACGTGGGGATGAAGGGTCTGGTTTTATTCTGCACCCTGAAAACCCTCAGACTGCTGCTCAGGCTCACCCTGGCCTCTCCATGGATGTCGGACTTGATCTTGGAGGTCTTTTCCCACCTTCATTCTGTGGGTGGGAATGTTTTGCCACAGGATGCTCGGGCTCCTGGAGGTCAATATTCCAGTCCAGTCCTGCATCCCTGCTTGTGGATCAAAGCCTTTTACCAAACTGTTGTTTATTTGCTTGGAAAATGCACAGAATGTGTTTGATGTCTCTATGTTAATTAAAGGAATAATAATCTCCTATAAACCAGTGATATCCCTGCAAGTTCCCCATCTCATATCCCAATTAGCTGCAATGCTAATTCCCAGTGGGATGCCTGCCAGGAAAGCTTGGGGAATGAGTGTCCTTCCTTACCCAGGACATGTAGATCCTTCCAGGGCTTTAATTCCCATCCCTAAATTTTCTGTCATTAACTTAATAACCCCATTGTTTTAAGTGCATCTTCATTTTTGGAGGCACAATACCCCAGGCTTTCAACTTGGGGGAAGATTTAAATTTGTTTTAGTCAGGGATGAACCCTTGTCCCTTATGGGACAAACACCACAGGAGACAGAGAAAAGAGGTGACTTGTTCAGTACATGGAAGTTTTTCAGTAATAAATGCTTTTTTGAAGGAGTTCAACACAAATTCTTTGATAATTTAGATTTGCAAGAGTATGGGGTAACAGGACAAAGGGGAATGGCTTAGGGCTGGAAGAGAGTGGATTATGATTAGGAAGAAATTGTTCCCTGTGAGGATGGTGAGGCCTTGGAATAGGCTGTGGCTGTCCCTGGATCCCTGGCAGTGTCCCAGGCCAGGCTGGACAGGGCTTGGAGCACCTGGGACAATGGGAGGTGTCCCTGCCTAGTCAGGGGGTAAAACAGGATGGGCTCTAAGATCCCAACCCAAACCAGTCTGGGATTCCATGATTCACACCCACCCCATTCCCTGTTTGGCTCAGCAGCCCCTGGCACGGGGCAGAGCCAATGTCACCACCCCTGGTGACATCCTGGCTGCTCCGCACATCCCAAATCCTCTGTCCTGTCAGGATTTTCCCTTCCAGCCTTTTGCCTGCATCCGAAGAAGGTTTCCCTTGTCACAGCCCAAGCCTGCGTTTCACATTCATGCATTTAAAGCACAGACAGGCTTGTAATTAAAGCCTGGAATATTTTAAGCACTCGTAGTGATTGGAAGGTCTCGGAACTGAGCTCAGCATATGCTCCTCTCATAGTAAGCTCCAGTTCTGCCAGCTGCCTGCGTGGGCTCTGCCTGCAATTCCCACTCTCCCATCAATGAGCTGCACCCAGGAGCAGGAATCATTCACTGATGTTGATTCTTTTGCTTTTTTTTGATCAAGGTCGGGATTAAATGGCATATTTTTTTGTTCAGACTCAGATGTTTATTCGTTTTTATCTATATTATGGTCTTACAAGCTGTGAGTTCTGTAGTGCTTCACTAACAAGGTAAAAATGGGGCTATATTTCTTTTACTATAAGGCTTTTTAAGGATAAACTGTTTAATTAAGAAATGACACCTAAATTATTATTATTTTTAACTTAATAACTAACTACCTGTGCTCCTAAATGCGGACTTCTTTATCCAATTACACAAAACCACCAAACCCATGGGGAAGAAAGTGAAGAAGAAGGACCAGCCTCCACCCTAAAACCTCCATCTTGCTTTATATACATTACTGTATTCTAAATCCTTAAACTCGAAGTTTTCCACCCTGTGATGTTACACAGTTCTATTCAAACCACACACCTGTAATGTCAGTGTTATCAATCGATTTTGGAAGCCTTCTGCATGGCCTCAGGTCAATGCACTGTTCTCCTGGGGGTCAGAGCCTGGCAGCACAGAAAATCTGAAATTCTCAGCAGCCAGGGTTCCAAGACCCAACCAGAGCAAAGCGTGGCCCCTTCTCTGCCCAGGAGCAAAGCCCTGATGTTTGCCCAGGTAAAAGCTGCAAATCCGGAGTGGTTCAATGGGAGCATGGCAGGAATTCTCCATCTCCCAGCGAGGATCCTTTGCTATGGTTACACGAGCCAGCAAGAGAAAACGAGAGGTGGGGGATACTCAGGTGTTATTTTTTTCTTTCTTTCTTTTTCAAGCCCAGTCAGTTCCCAGCGGCAGCTCCCAAAGCCGTGGCAGGAATGTCACCAGGCAGGAAATGCTCGTGACTGAGTACCTGACCCAAACACGTGCCTCACCTTCCTCCCGTTTGTTTGTTTTGTTTTTTTTTCCCCTGGAAAGAATCCCATCCTCGCCTACCAGCTGGTAAATATTGCTGCTTCCTCCTGCATGCAAAGCTTGGCTTCATCCTGGCTCCCTCTCAGGGGTCACCCATGGATGGGGACAGGGATGCTCCAGGGGCATAAGGAATCCTTGGGTGGGTCACTCATGTCCTCGCTGCTGGTCCTGGCACAGATCCATCCGGGGGCTGAGATGTTCCTCAGCACAATTCCCAGCCTCTCTGTCCTGCAGAGATGAGGGAATAATCCTGTTTGATAATATAACCAATCATCAATAACTATAAAAATTATAATATTTTATTATAATGATTATATAATATATAAATAATAAATAATAAATAATATATTATATATTATATATTATATATCACATATCATATGTTATATGTTATATGTTATATACATAATATAGTATATATAATATATATTATATATAATTATGTGTAAAATATATTATAGGTTATATGATATATATATATAATATTTTATAATGGTTATAATAATTCATAGAAAGAAACCGTCGTTCCTAATTAACCAGTAGTGTGAAGGGTGTCATCAAGAACCAATCAGGTTCTGAGTGAACAATCCTACCTATAAAATATATGAAGTTCCTAATAAAACCCACTTTATTAGGAACCATAAAGTGCAGTGTAAAACACTACACTTGTGTTTTACCGATGTGAATTGTTGTGAAGGTGCTTTCAATACATCACCAAAATCAGGGACATTCCCCAAAAAACCCCAGCGAGCTGGGAATGCCCCTGGAGCCACCCAGAGCATTCCCACCCGCCCAGCCCAGCATCCCTCAGGCTTCAGGGCTTTTGGGACATCCTGAACCTTTTATTTCTCTCCTAGCTGGGAAAAATTCCCGGTTTGTTCCTCCTGGGTGGCAGCCGAGGGTTTGGGGACACCGGGATGTCCCGGGATGGGGAGCGCAGTCCCGGCTGTTCCCGGTCGGGAAATTTCCCTCGGAGTTTCCACCGGGAAAATTTCCTCGGTGTGAAATTTTCCCGGAGTTTGTCAGGAAACTCTTTCGCAGCCGCTTTTTTCCTTGGAACAGCTCATTAACACCCCAGCGGAAATCTGCAGGCTCCGGGCCAGGTTTCGTAATGCTCCCGGAGCAACGCGGGGACAGGAGGGTTTGCATGGAAAAACCACAAAATTCCAGCAAAAATTGAGAAACTTGGAGCTCGCCGCGAGTGCAAACATCGCCTTTCCTCTGCTCTGCACGCAGCTGAAGTGCTCTGGAGAAACCACACGGCCTCAGCTTGTCCCAAAATAACTTTTTTAGAGGAATATCCAGCACGTGGGATTGTTGGCTGGGTGGAAATCGCTGCTCTGAAGGGTTGGGGAAGGCTCTGGAAACACAAAATGTTGGATTTGTTCAGCCCTGGCCGCGCCAGCCAGAGCTCCGGGCTCCCACACATCTCATCTTTCCCCAGGAGCATGTCTGGGTGCTAACGAGAGGAAAAAAAGGGAAAATCCAGCCAGAATCTCAGCACATTTCAGGCAATAAAGTGAAAAAAAAACCCTTTTATGTGTCAGAGTCAGATCCCACTCATGCTCTGGTGTAAATCCACGGGGGAGAACGTGGGAGGAGGAAAACCTGGAGCTCCTGGGGGCTGCCCATGCCCAGGGCATGAAGGAAGAGCTGCCAAAATCCACAGAGCAAGGGGAACCCAGCATATCCACACCCACCCACAGCTCCCAAAAGCTGCTCTTTTGGCTCCCCTCACCTTTCTATTCAAATTCAGCGGTGCTAAACCAATATTTATTCAGTTTTTCCTGGTCAGGAACCACTCCCTGCGTGCTGATATTTCAAAAATGTGTCTGGTTGCCCTGAGGAGTTGTAGCTGTGTGTGTCTGAGGAGGAGGAGGAAAGCTGCACTGGGATATTTTTAGCCCCGTGTTTGTCTGCAGAGCCACGTCCCAGAAGAATTTTTGGTTTCATCCCCCGCCTGGGGACTCAATCAGTTTGGGTGAGATGCACAGCACGGGGAGCTCAGTGTTAGCAGCCCATGCAATGGGTTATAAACAGAATTATCCAAGCATTAAAATATTCCAGTCTGGCGTGAAAATCCTTGAAAGCAGAGCTGAGACTGGGCGGAGGGAGCGGGGAAGGTGGGAGGGTGTTGGAACCCTGGATGCTGAGAATTTTAGTGTTATTTAAGTATTATTTATTATTAAGAATTTTAGCAACTAAGAATTTTCTGTGTTGAAAGACACAGCCCCTCAAGAGAGTACTGCATTTAACCTGAAGCTATAGAGAAAGCTTCTAAAATTGATTGATAACACCAAGATTGTGAGTGTGTAGTTTGAATAGAAGTGTGGAATATCACAGAGTAGAAAACTTAGAGTTTTAAGGTTTAGAATATAATAATATATATAAAACTAAAATAGAAGTTTTAAGGCAGTAGTTAGTCCTTCTTCTTCACCTTCTTCTTCATGAGTTTAAGTAGTATTTTGTAATTAGACAAAAAAGTCCACATTACAAGACATAAGTAATTAGTTATTAAATTAAAAATAAAAATAATTTAAGTACCATATCTTAATTAGATAATTTTTCCTTAAAAGACCTTGTAGAGATAGATGGAGAGCCATTTTGGCTGGGGACAGTTGTGGGTGGGTGACTGTCCCTGCTGTCACCCAGGACAAAGTTTTTGGGGGTAAAGCAGCTGTGAGGAATGCTGCACATCCATATTTCTGTGGGTGCTTCCAACCTGGAGCAGCCAGAGCATTCCCCTCTTATCACCTTCTCTTATCTCTGAGCAGAGGAGCCTGAGCACTGCCTGGCTGGGGACGCCTGGCAAGGGTCACAATCTCTTCTCCTGCCTGTTGGGGGGACACAATTGGGGTGATTTGGCTCCTGAACCCCCAAACCCACATTTCCAGCACCCCTCTGTCCCCCGCACTCCTCCCCAGGCAGCAGGGATGTGCTGCTTCCTCACTATCCCATTTTTGGGGGTAGAAAATGATTTCACTGATTCATTTTCTACCTTGCAGGACTGTGGGAGTCTGCCCTGTGCTCCTCCATGAGCCACCAGCTGATTTCAGTCAATCTTTGAGCTGAAATTCATTTTAAACTGAATTTCCTGAGCACAGAACATGATCTGAGTGCTCTGCCCTGAGTCCCCTCTTCAAATAACCAGAGGTGGAGAAGGAAAATGCCTTTCAGAGCCTCTGCCCTTCCCTTTCCCTGCAGCCCGGGGTGGTTTTTGCAGCCACCCTGGATTATTCATGCCTTCGGTATCTTCACCACCTCAGCTTTAGGATGAACTCATAAAACATAAACCTTTTGTGCTCCAGAGGGACTTTTTTTAATGGTTTCAGGGTATTGAGCAAGCTCTTCATGCGGCCCAAGCTGTGGATTTCCCCCCAGGAAAGGGATGTGCAGGGAATGGGGCCAGGGATGGGGTCCCTGCACTGCAGCATCACCACTGGATCAATAATCAATGGGTTTGCCTTTTTATTAGTGTACTAAATAATTGTGTTTTTAGTGTAAATAGTTCTTAATAGCCATTAAAATGTAATTACAGGACATTCAGGTGACATCTCTGTCAGGGACAGGAGTTGCCAGGTCCCTTGGCCAGGACAGCCCCACAAGAGGAGAAGGAAAACAGCTGGGAGGAAAAAATGGGCAGAAGATGAGAATGGGTGACTTAAGCAGGGTGTGCTCATGAGATGGGAGGGAGGAAGTGCTGACAGAACTTCTTTGCATTGGAAACTCGCTTAAAGATGAGCTAAGTGTTGCACAAAATGTACATTTCTGTCCATATATCTGTTGTGGGATGAGAAATATTCCCAGGATTGCCAGGAAAGGTTGGGCACTCCTGGGGGGACTCCAGCTCCTTTGGGATGGGGAGGGAGTTTTGGTGAGGGAATCCCACTCAGGGCTCGTTCGGGCTGCAGCAATCGTGGAAAACCTGCACTTGGAGCCTCCTGTTCCCAGCAAAGGCCTCTGCCCGTGACAGAAGTGCAAAAACATTTCAACAATGTGCTCCAAACCACTTCCAAATGTTTTCCAGGCTGGAGCAGAGCTGCCACAAGTGCCCCTGAGCCGGGGAGCTGCCCTCGCTCTGGGCACGCTGCCCAGCAAACCTGCTTCCTCTGCTGGCCCAGCAAATTCCTGCTGGGAACAGGATGCTCCTGAAGGGAGGAGAGGCATCACCCTGCTCCCCTGCAGCTGAGGGAACGCAGCATTTTATTCTGTTTGATTTTTTTGAGTCATTTCCGTGGCTGCTGAGCCCCCCTGAGGCCGGCCACCCGCTGTGGATGCAGTCACCTTTGGTCATTTATTCCAGGTTTCCTCAGGAATCTGGGAATGCCTGTGGCTCCTGGCAGCCTCTGCTGAAGCCTCTGAAGGGTTTCTGGTGCCAGGGACACCTGGATGCACGTTCTGGAGCTATAGAGCAGCATTCCCAATCCTGCCTCCCAGAGCAGCCACAGTGAGCAAAGGTGAGTTTGGGATTGCTCCAAATTCCAGCTGCTCCATCCTGGATCTCCCTTCCAGCTGCAGCAGCAGCAAATTCCCTGGTTTTGCAGCTCCATGAGCCCCAGATGGCCCCCAGGACGGGATGTGGGGTCCCCCAGTGTTGCCACTGCAGGGGTGCTGGTTTGGGTCCTGCTCCCTCTGCTAGCCCATTTGGCTTTTCCCAAGTTATCCCAAATTGTAGCCATGATATTTTCTGAAAAAATCCTTTCTCTAGGATCTTTTCTCCTGAGAAGCTGAGAGGCCTCAGGAACAAAATGTAACCAATGGTTATCTGCTGCTGTGGAATGCAACAGGTGCATCTGTGATTGGGCTCATGTGGTTGTTTCTCATTAATGGCCAATCACAGTCAGCTGGCTCAGACTCTCTGGTCAGTCACAAGATTTTATTTTCATTCCTTTCTATTCCTTGCTAACTTCTGATGAAATGCTTTATTCTATTCTTTTAGTATAGTTTTAATATATCATTTTCTTTTAATATAATGTATATGATAAAATAATAAATCAGCCTTCTGCAACATGGAGTCAAGACTCTCATCTCTTCCCTCATCCTGGGACCCCTGAGAGCACCAGCACAGAGGGGAGCAGCACAGTGAGTGCCTGCAGGGAGAGCAGCACCTGGCCCAGGCTGGGCACGGGCAGCACTCACCTGGGCCTCAGGTGTGGCCATGGCCAGGGCTGAGGGAAGGTCCTGCCTGGGGAGGGATGGCTGCTCACCCAGCTGTGCCAGCTCCACAGCTGGCCGAGCCTGTACAAACCCCAAAGTTGCAATAAGAACAGCAAATCAGACCAGGAGCAGCCACCGAAGTGCTGTCAGTCTGAAAGACAACTCAAGTTGGGGAAAATTCAGTTGTGTCAGGTTTTATCCCCATGGTCTCAGCAGTGCCAAGGAAAGCCCAGCCTTGGCTTTGGACACAGCTTCCCAGGAGAGCAGAGTCTGCCAAGGAGCCTCAGGGCAGGGCCCAAGGGGACTGGGCTCCAAAAGGGGGTCTGAGAACATCTCTGCACACCAGAGATCAGCATTTCCCTGGAAACAGACCCAGCACCCGCTGCCCAGGGAGCCGGGCTCAATTTAAAACTGCTGCTTTTTGTGCCACCCTCACCTCTGCTTCCAAAGAACAGGACAGAAACCCTGAGCAATGTCACACTGCAGCCCTGGGCTGAGCCTGGCCCCGCTCTGGGTTTGGGCAGAACCTGCTCTGCTGAGCCCAGCCCAAACAGAGCCCTGGGCTGAGCCTGGCCCCGCTCTGGGTTTGTTTGGAACCTGCTCTGCTGAGCCCAGCTCACAGAGCCCTGCATTGAGCCTGGCCCAGCTCTGGGTTTGTTTGGAACCTGCTCTGCTGAGCCCAGCTCACACAGCCCTGGCTGGGGCTGAGCCAGGTGTGAGACCCCGGAGGAGAACGTGGGCTGGGATTCAATCAGGATTTCAGTTCCAGGCTGTGTGAGGCAGGTTGAGCAGGGCTTGGTCAGGGCTGAGGGGGCAGAGCTCAGCCCAGGCAGAGGGAGAACAGCCCTGGAATCTCTGCAGAGCCAGAGCAAGCAGAGCCTGGCCAGCCCCTGCCTTGTCCTTCTGTACAATTTAAGATAAGCATGGATAAACTCCCTCAGGACATGACACCTGGCTGGAACTTTTCAGCATTTTCTTTTCCTTTGCTGCTCCATCCCTGCCAGTTTGTGCTTTCAGCTGCAGGAATTGGGAGAAAAATGGGATATCAGAGGAACCCAACCCAGAGTCCCCATCCTTGCCTTGAGTACAGAGGGGAGAGCAGAAAACACAGAGCTGCCACCTCTTCTCTACTCCCACCACAGCACCAAAAGAGGTTCCTGTCTCTGGCAGCCTTGCAGTTTGTGCCTGACACAGATGAGAAGTGATGAGCAGATAGACTGGAAACACTTCCAGCACAGACCAAATGTTCCTCGGTGATCAGCTGAATGTGAACAGCCTGGCCAGGCCACGGGAGAAAGGCAGGGGGCACAGGAACAGATTGAGCTCACCAAGAGTGACAAGGAGCTCACCAACAAAAAGCACAAGCCCTGCTTGGAGGGCACCCCTGTGAGCCTGGGCAGCACGACCCCCAGCAGCACAGAGCTGAACAGAAACCCCAGAAACCTTAATTTCTAATAATAACTCAGCACAGAGACACGGCAGAGCAGAGGCACCTGCTGGGGTTTTCTGCAGCATTCACACTGGGTATTTTTGCAATGCTAAATAAGACCTCAGAAAAATCAAGCTCCATCTCTACAAGGCTGTTACATGGGCTCTTCTGTGTGCCTGGCAGACCCAGGCACTTCGCAAGGAGGGGGAAATTGAGTTGACTTCCCCTGGAACAGGAACGGATTGCTGAGCCTGGGCAGTCATTTTACATTTACAGCAATGTGGGCAAGGAGAGCAGGGCCCAAGAGCTCAGCTGGGAGTGAGCTGGATGGCAGGGGCAGCCAGAAAGGGGAAGGAACAAGGGGAATTCACCAGGCAGGAGCACCCGGGGTTTGCTACAGCACTCTGGGGAGTGAGAGCACAGAATTCACCCAAAAACAGCAGAGCTGCCAATGGGAACAGTCAATACCCAACACACTCATGGCCAGAAAGCACAACCCAGCCTGACAAACGCACCCAAGGGCTAAAATAAGTGATAGAAAGCAACTGGAGGGAGAAGGGGAACCCCAACCCTTCCCCAGCACAGCCTTTCCAGAGCCGCGTTTGGCTGCTGAGAAACTCATTAATGCAAATAACAGAGACTGGTTGGAGTTTAAATGAGGGAAAAAACCACAGAACATTCTCAGTGGTGGATTCTTTCATTATGCAGCTTCACAGTGTAATTTTGGAGTAGCTGGTCAAGTGGCAATTAACAGCAAAATGAAGAGATGTTAATTCAGCCGTTGGCTCATTTTAGCTTAGCCAGATAATCTGCAAGGAAATTCAGCCCCCCGGGGGAAAAGGGGCCTGACAGCCGAGTGCAGGGGAGGAAAAGGCTGCAGAGACAAACAAACACAGAATAAAGAGAGGGCTGTGGGGCCAGGCTTTCCGCAGCTCCCCAGAGCACAGCCCCAGCTCAGAGCCACACAGAGCCCGGGGCTGCACACACACACCCGAGCCAGGGGGATCCAGAAACATTGCCAAGGGCTTGGGACAGGGAAACAAAAACAACAAACCAAAACAAAAACCAAACAAAAAACCCTCACTCAAGAAAAAAAAAAACAAACCAAACAAAAAACCCACAAACAAAAAAAAACCAAAACAAAAACCAACAAAAAAAAAACTCAAAAAAACCCCAAAAAAACAAAACAAAAAAAAAAACAAAAAAAAACAAAACAAAACCGAAAAAAACCCCCAAAAACAAAAAACACAAAAAAAACAAACAAAAAAAACCAAAAAACAAAAAAAAAAAAAAAAAAAAACCCAGAAAAAACAAAACAAAAAACCAAAACAAAAAAACCAAAAAAAACCAAAAAAAAACCCCCCAAAAAACAAAAAACTAAACAAAAAACAAAACAAAAAAAACAAAACAAAAAACAAAACAAAAGAAAACAAAACAAAAAACAAAACAAAAGAAAACAAAACAAAAAAAACCAAAAAAACAAAACAAAAAAAAACAAAAACCAAAAACAAAACAAAAAAAAACAAAACAAAAAACCAAAACAAAAAAAAAAAACAAAACAAAAAACAAAACAAAAAAAAAAAAACAAAACCAAAAAAAACAAAAAAAAAAAAAAAAAAGAAAACAAAAACAAAAAAAAACAAAAAAAACACAAAAAACAACAAAAAAAAACAAA
>JAWMQZ010000289.1:1673596-1699902 GCA_035584835.1 Tangara arthus | reverse complement strand
ATCATTTGTCCTTGGTGCCCAGCTGGAGCAGGAATTGTTTTGTCTCCCTGCCCTGTGCAGAGAGCTCAGCAACACTGAATGTGAAGCTCAGAGCTGCACACTAAAGCAGCACAGAGTCTGAAACATAGAAAAGCTAAAACTTAAGGCATCAGTGCCAGGACAGTGCTGCGCCATCCCTTGGCACAGAGAGCCCTGTGAGTCCCACCTGGGCAGGGGACAGGATGGGAGGTGACAGCTGTGGCACTGGGGAGGGTCGTGCCAGGTGAGACAGAACGGGAGACGCCGGCACACTCCTGGGGAGGTGTTGGAACAGCGCTCGTGTTTCTACCAACCCCAGCACAATGTCACAACAGCTCCCACAGGAATTAATGTGATGGGAAAAGTGCACTGCACACGCAGGGAAAATGCTGGGCAAACTGGGGACTCCGAGATCTGCCTTTTCCGAGGGTGAAATCCAAGCCTGAGCCGTGGCAGAGCCCTGCAGAGAGAGGAACGACGTGGATCCCATTCCCCTTTGTGTGGCTCTATAATCCCAAGGGAAAAAAAAAAGGCTCCCGAAGATTTAAAGAGGCTTTGGCTCAGCCTTTGAATGCCTTTTCATTTTCCCCTATTCATGGATCAAATAGAGCTCCCTGCTCTGAATAATTGCATTTTACCTGCTGAAAACACGCTCTGGAAACCTCGGAGTGCTTTATTCCTCCTGATGGCACATAAAGCATAAACATTAAGTTTGCTAAAAACAGGGGAAAATAAGACTCATTTTTTTCTCTTCAATATAATTTACAAGGGGAAACATTAACTCATAAATCATAGGCACAAATTCAGCGAGGATTGAAACACTACACTCAGCAGCAGGCAAATTACAGCCACACCACTCCATCACCGAGGGCTCCTTCCAAGGGCATTATTGCAAATATGTTCCTCATGAGGAGAGTTAAGGGGAGGGAAAAAGCAGGAAAAAAAAGCACTGAAACCATGAGGAAGGAAAGTCCCAGCACCCCCAGCCAAGGCAGGGCTGGATTCAACTCAGTGTTTCCTGCCTGGACTCACCACCCTCACAGGGAAGGATTTACCCCAATGTCCCATCCATCCCTGCCCTCTGGCAGTGGGAGCCATTCCCTGGCTCCTGTCCCTCCATGCCTTGTCCCCAGTCCCTCTGCAGCTCTCCTGGAGCCCCTTCAGGCCCTGCAAAGAGCTCTGAGCTCTCCCTGGAGCCTTCTTCTCTCCAGGTGAGCAACCCCAGCTCTCCCAGCCTGGCTCCAGAGGGGCTCCAGCCCTGCAGCAGCTCCATGGATTCCTCTGGACTCTCTCCAGCATCTCCAGAAGGACACCCCAGAGCTGGAAGTTCATTATTATACCTGGGATTCTTCCTGGGATTTTCCCTCTGGACCAGCAGTCTGTGAGAGGCCCATCAAAACCTGGGTTTGAGGGGAAGAAAGATGAAAACACCAAAATTTAGCACCCCTAAAGCACCACTGGCACTCCCTGACACTCAGAGCTCATCCCATGGAACAGGGCAGCTCCAGGAAAACAGTCTCAGAAATAAGGATTTAACAGCTGTTCTTTGTACTTGCTTCCCCTCCAATTTAATATTTCCTTTTAGGCCCTACTCTCCCAGCAAGTGTTTAAAGCTGGGCTTTGTCGTGCAGAGCATCTCTAAAATCTGCTTCATGCCCCAATCTCCAAAACTCCTGTTTTCAGATACAGTTAATTATGGCCATGAGGGGTTTTTTCCCTTTAAATCTTGCTCTGTGACTAATCCAGCAAAGAGGGAGCTTCTCCTCAGCTGCACAAACCCAGCCCAGATGGGGCTCCAAGAAGGTGAGAGGGAACATCCAAATAATTTCTGCCTGTTCAGCACCCAGCTGTGCCCAACCCCAGCACCCAGAGCTGGGGGTGGGCAAAACTTGGCAGGTTAGGGGAATATTTTTACAGCCCAAATTCTGGCAAATACCTCAGAGCTGAAGGTGTGAGACACCTGAGGTTTTACCTAAAAACGAGTTGAGCAAACTGAGGAAAATGCAATGCCTGTTCCCCTTTTTTATTTTTTTTTTGCATTTTGTGTGGCATTTCAGGTCTCCAGGGCACGGGTTCCCCTTCCTGCTGCAGGCTGAGGCTCTGCAATGCGGAAGGAAGGAAGATATTTCTGGGTGTTTTTAGCCTCTGTTTGTGTTGCTAGGAGGGATGGAACTGTGGGGTTGTGCCACAGGGAGCTGGGCATCCCTTGCCCAGCCTGGAGCACGGAAGGAGCTGCTGCCACACATGGCCCTGGCACAGACTGGGGGTCACCAGCAGCACCAAAAAAACCTCATTTGAGCTGTGGGAAATCCCCAGGAATGTGCCCAGTGACAGTGGTTTCATTCTGGCAGGCAGCAGACGTGATCTGGGTTCATTTTGATGTGGAAAACCCTGGCTGCTGTGGCCATTGGGGATTTACAGCACGAGGAGATGTGGGAGTGATGGACAAATAAGTGAGAGTGGAATCACTGGAGCCACTGGAGTTGAGCTCATGGGCACCCCAAGGCCTGGCTGTAATAATTTCAGCTTGGCAGAGCCGTGTCCATCTCCTGGAAATTCATGAGCCACCATTCCCACTCCAGTGGGAATCCCAGGACACATTTATTAGGCCTGAGGAAAGAGCTGCTGATCCCATTTTTACTGCAGCAATTGATGAGAACGGGGATTAAAGTGGCACCCAACAATAAAAACACCTCCTGAGGCAGCCAGAGCCCAGCAAGGCCCAGCACATCTTGGGGATGGGCCAAAATTGTGTTACCACATTAAACCTTGCCTTAAACCAGAGCGGAATTAGATCAGACTAAACAAAACTGATCTTAGGAGAATTTCTCCTCCAGATTTTCCAGCGCTGATGATGGTTTAGACCCCAACCCTTTGCACTCATGCATGGGGTGAGTCTTTGAATATTTGTAGCAAGGATATAGTGGAATAATGGAATGGTTTAGGTTGGAAAAGCCCCCCAGGACTGGCAGGAGGAAGCAGCAGCACTTGTGGGGCAGGACAGGCTCCTGCAGTGGGGTTTGTGGTCAGGAACTTCCCCATCCTGCAGGAAACAGCAGTTCACATTCCCCCTCCACCCTCTGAATGCACCCGGGGTATTTTTAAATTATCTTCAAATCTGAACAAGCAGCAGAAATGTGTTGAGTTGGGGAGGGAGTTGCTGGAGAGCAGGGCGAGGTGAAAAATGTTATTTTTCACCCCTCTTGCTTGTGAGGAATTTTGAAGGAGTTTGAGATGGGATTTCTGAATTGCTTTTGATGATGTGTTTTGTTTTTCTTATCTTTTATATAAGTAAGAAGGGTGACACACACATCACATCTTTATAACATAGTTCAGAAAGTCACAAGACCCTAAGTTACAAGACTTTTTAAGGGTTTATTAACTAATAAAATACTACTAACATAAATATTTATGTTTTTAACCCAATCTTTAAATAGTTTATCATCTAGACTTGTGCTACAGTACAAACTTTTTTAGCTAATTATGTTATAACCCACAAACTTATAGTACTGTATTTTAATTTTTTTGTTTACTTTTGTCAGTATTTTTATTTTTTTTATATCTTAAACTCTACACTTTCTTTTATTTAATGTAACATGTCTCTACTTTAAACTATAAATCTACATTCTTACTTCTAGCACTTTAAATTTAGAAGCCTTTTCTAAAGTCTCAAATCAAATCTTATATTTCATTCTAAGCTTTAACTTACAACTCCAAAGTTCTAAAAATTCTCTAAATTTCAAATTCCAACTTGCTGCTCTTTTTGAGGCAGAGAGGTGAATCCTGGGATGGGATATGAGGGAAAAACCTCCCCAGGCTCCTCATCCTTGCAGAGTTCACCCCACAGCAGCATTAGATTGCCTGGAGTTTGAGCCTGGCCCAAACTTTTTAATCCTCATGTGTTTCTAGTGAACAACAGACCTCTGCCAGCAGTAATTGCATGAATTTCCTGGATTTATCTGCATTGGATTGCCTTTGGCATCTAATCCCATCAAACTGCCTCTTTGCTGAAGGGATGTCGTATGTCTGGAGGCGCTGGAGGGGTTAATGTGATGTGTAACCAATGGAAGATATATTTAATGATCTCTGAAATTGCTTCTGTGAAGCATCCCCATAACTGCCACAACTCGATTTACTACAGATCCTGCAAATAACAAATGTAATTACTTGGGAATCAACATAATATTGGGTCAGACAGGCTGATATTCCCTCCGTTTGCTGGAAACTTAATATAAATCTGGAGCAAGTGTCTCTCTCCAGTCATATTCCCAAGCTGTGCTCTCAGAACAACATCCAGCATGGACTTCTGGAAAAATGTTTAAAAACCAGAGCGCTGTGATATTGTTTTTTGCCTTATTAAGGGCTTTAATATTAATTTTTGCCTCATTATTTGCTTTATTACACCAGGACTTTGCATCATCAGGTGAAAGCTTTTCACTGCCAGTGTGGTTTTGCTGTGTTCATCATGTTCAGCAGCACAGCCAGAGGCAGTTCTGTGTTTCTCAGTCCTTGACACTCCTTGCTGTGCCTCCTGAAGGACGAGCAGATGAGGGAGATAAAAACCACTCTGTGATGGGAATGCTGACTCCCACAGCACCCCCAGTGCTCCCTGCAAAGGTGCTGTGGAATCCCAGCAAGGCTGGGGTCAGCAGTGCTCAGTGAGGCCACAAATGGGTGAGAAAACCTGCATTTTGGAGGGATCTCTCTTTCCCATTTCCCTCAGCAATCCAAGATTTGAATTCTTTGCCAACTCCAAGGCTGGAGGTGCTGGAGGGTTTAACTGGAACCAGTCACCTCCTGTGTGCCCGTGGTGGTGGCAGCCAGAGCCTGGAGGGGAAGATCCTCTGGGAAGCTGGGTCTGTCTGGCAGAGGGATAACTGTTGGATAATTTTGGACTCCCAAATCTTCCTGGGAAGATTCACCTTGCCAGGAGGCAGAGGATTTCTTTTCCAAGGTCACACATTGTCCTCTCTTTGGAGGTTGTGCAGGAAAAATTCACTTTTGAACATCCAGGAGGAGAGAACAGCTTCCCTGGGCGCTGAGCTGCTCCAGAGGGAATCATGGAATCATTAAGGCTGGAAAAGCCATCGAGTCCAACCATTCCAAGGTCACCCCCACATCTCCGGGTGCTACATTCACACATTTGCTGAATGTTCCCAGGGATGGTGATTCCTCCAGCCTGACCACCCTTTCAGTGCTCAAACAGACCAGGATTCCCTGTGGGATCTGAGGTTCTATGAGCACAGAGACACAGCAGTGGTGATGAGCTCTCCTTCCCAAGCTCCAGGTGATTTTGGATACAATCCCTCCACCTGCAGAGGTGCTTCACCCCACAGGTGACACCGTGGTCCCCCTACTACCGGCATCACCCCCATCAATCCCCTAAAGACACCCCCTTCCCATCAGCACAGCTGATGCCTCCCATTTTTCAGGAACAAAGGTTTTATTCCTGAATGATGAAGGTCCCAAAATCACGGCCCAGGGCCCGGAGCCGTGTGGTGACAAGCAAGATAAAGCAGACAAAGGCACGGGGAGGCTCTCGTGTTGCAGTGCTAATAAATAAAGCTCTGCACGGTCTCTCCAGAGGAGAAACATTCCAGTTGGTTCAATAAAACAGGCTATAACAAGAGATTTATATGGAATATATTGGATTTATTCATCGAGGATTGCGGGGACATTTTTTTCCTGCTCCAGGTCCTTATGCAGCAGCAGCTGCTTATCACTGGTGCCTTTGTGCAGGGGACAGGGCTGGGGGCTCAGATCCTGCTCACAGAGCATTGATTGCAGGCACATCACAGGCAGCCAGATGTGTGTGGCTTTTCTGCCTCCAGCAGCTTCAAAATCCCCAATCCAGGTTGTCTTCACAGAAAAAAAACCAAAAACCCAGCATGACAAACCAGCAATTTTTGGCAGTTTTCCCACCCTGGCCATCACTTCCTACACCAAAATATTCCTACAGTAGGCAAACAGACAGGTTTAAATAGCTCAGAGTATGATTTAGGCTAAAGGTGGCTTAAAACATAATTTTAGGATTTTGCTATAAGCTGAATTTGGGTTTTTTGGGGCTTGTTTTGTCACAGAGAGTGAGCAGCCCTTACACAAAGGCTGAGACACACATAGAAGTAAGGCCATGGAGGTGTGTAATGTATACACCCAGTAGACTCTAATAATGAGCCAAATTAGCCTAAATTCATTAAATTCTCATTATACACGTAGAGATTTAATTATTTCCTTCTCTCCTCTAACTATTGAGCAAACACTTTGCAAGTACTGCAGTCTTTGCAGCCCCAAATTCCTCTTAGTGAGAGAACTTTCCAATTATTATCATTATTATCTCAAAAGAATCTGACCAGAAGCCCAAACCCACCCTCAGTCAATGCCTCACTGCCCATATCAAAGCATGGATAAGGTTAATCCACTCCATGCCAAGGCTTTTCCCCACAATAATCCCATAACCAGATGTCACACAAGGAATTATCAGGGAAACCCGGCTTTGCTTGGGCGCTGCTCCTCCTTATCACCAGATTACACCCAGTGAAATTTGAGAGAATCCCTGAGAGATTTGAGGCAAGCAGAAGCTCATAAAGGAGAAGGGTCAGGAGGGCAAAGGGACAAGGTTTGGATGTCAAGCAAGGACTCGGGGAAGGAGACGCAGCCCGGGATCGCTCGGCATAAATCGGAGGATGCGGCGGCCTCGTCATGTAAAATGCATTAAGCTGTCAAAATGAAGATCCTGTCTTCAATCATGCCCAGTCCCCCAGGCCCCCGTGTTAAATATTACATCAAGACATTTCCTGTCTGGCATTTAGTCGGGGAAAAAAAAAAAAAAGGGAAAAAGCAAAAAGCAAAAAGCAAAAAGGAGAAGAAAGGTGCGTTCGGCCTCAGAGTGCGAGGCTGTCCCCGGCCCGAGTGTCACATCCCTGGTGACACAGGGACTTGGTCTGTGGAAAATTTTGCTCCTTTTCCCCTCTAAATGCAGTTGGTCAGTGAGAAGGAGTCCCAGGGAAAGGTGCTGTGCTGTTCTGAGGGGGTTTTGGCTTTTCTGAGGCTTGCAGGCAGCCCTGGATTCACCTCCAGCACCAAGGCCTCTCGCCTCAAGGAGCCCATCATGGAACGTCCTTGTCCTTCCTCCCTTCCCGCCTGGCACCTGGGGACACAGAGAACTTCTCCTGAGTTAATTTCTAAAGTGGATTAGTTAAACTTCATTAAAGCTTAGTGTAGCAGCCTTTTTCAGAATTAAGGTGGCCTTAATTCAATTTATGCAGGAGTCTAATTTGTTTCAATCAGCTCCTGATGCAGCTCACAGGGACAGCCTCAGGTGGCCTCAGTGACTGCCACCACTGTCAGGACATTTGGGGACAGCCACCCTGCTCCTCTTTGTATGACCACTGCCATCCCATCCCAAACAGGGGAGAAGGAATGACAGAATTCATCCCAAAAATGAGATAGGAATGACAGAAATCATCCCAAAAAGGAGATCAGGAGTGACAGAATTCATCACCTGAGCCTAGCTGATGAGAGGAAGAACCACAAACCCCATTTTTGACCACGAAAGGCTCCATGAATAACTGAACCATTGCTTCTTAAAAACTTTACAGCTTCCCTCATAAAAAATGCCAATAAATCCTGCCCTGGAAGCCATTTCAAAGCGTGGATTCCTGTCTTTCCTCTTCTGCTTTGATGGTTGCCTGTAAATTCTCATGGCATCACCTCCAGCCTGCAACAGGGAGCCCTGAATTTCAGCTCCAAGTTTCCAGCTTGAGTGCCTGTACAGAATCCTGGAATCCCAGAATGGTTTGGGATGGAAGGGACCTTAAAACCCATCTTGTTCTACACCTTCCACTATCCCAGGCTACTCCAGGCCCCATCGTTCCCAGGGATGCAGTAAATGCATCACCTTCTGTCCCCGAGGCCATAATTTCATTTAGCAACAAGAGCAGCAAGAAAAACAGACAATTCCCAAAAATCCTGACCATCACCAAGTCCTTCTGTCCTGACACAAGATCTGTAGGAAGCTGTAAAGCCCCTGATTAAGGTCTCCAGGAGCTCTGACATCCCCAGGGACACTGCTTTCCATGGAAAAGCAATTCCAGGGACCTGCCCGAGCAGCAGACATTGGGGGCTGCATTTTGAGCAGTTTTACCTCATTGTCACTGGGTTTGTTTTTTGATGAAAGCTGGAGCCATGCAGATTAAAGAATAATGTCACAGAAGGGGCTGATCAAATTGAAAAGATCCATCAGATTAATTACCAGGCTTAAAGGAGCTTGTCCATTTATCAGAAACAAAAGCCTTGGGCTTGCTACTGAGATTATGGGATCTCCCATTTTCCAATATTTCCATTTGATCTTGTAAAACCAATTCACAGGACTGATGTAAAGTCAAAAAGAATTTGCATGGAGCCTTTCCTGCCTGCTGGGAATGCTCACTGGATACTCACTGGGTACTCAGCCTGTGCTCACCATTCACCTTCACCCTCTGGAGCTGCTTTTTATTGAAGTGTTCCAAGGCAGTCCTGGCTGCCTTCCAGTCCTCACCCAGACCTGCCTGAGCACAGCACGGCCTGTTTGAAATGCTGCATCAATATTTATCACAACTTTGGAGGATAAGGAATATTTTAATCTTAAAACACCTCCCTGGCTGGGGCGAGATTAAATAAATGCATAACTAAAAGATGTAGGCAGTGAACATTTACCCAGCACCAGTGACTTGGTAAAGGCACAGGGAGGAAATTCGGGGGCTCCAGACTCTAGAGCTGTGATTCTAAATTAAAATCATCTGTCAGCTCACCCAAAGCCTTTGAATTCACACATTGCAATTTCCTTTCTGACAATAATAATGAGCACAGTGCTAATAAAGCAGCCTGAGCGTTGCTGTGTGATCTCCTAAAGCTTCCCAGACAACCAAAGGGGTGCCATTCTCTGTGTCCCCAGAGAATCTGGCATGGTCCAGATGATTCCTGAGGAAAGCAGGGTGGTGGATTCCCATGGGATAACCTGGACCCTGCTCCAGGTCCCTGGCTGGAGCCAGGCAGGGGCTGGGCTCTTCTCCCAGGTAAAAGGGACAAAACACCCTCAAGTTGTGGCCCAGAGCAGCTGTGGCTGCCCCTGGATCCCTGGAATGGTCCAGGGCCAGGCTGGATGGGGCTTGGAGCAGCCTGGGGTAGTAGAGGTTGTCCCTGCCCATGGCAGGTGGTAGAATGGGATAATCAAGGTCTTCTCTCACCCAAACCAGTCTGGGATTCTGGGATTCTACCAAATGACCCATCACAGTTTGAGAAACTGTCATGAGAAGCTGACAGAGCTCACAGGACCACGGGAGGATGTTTTCCTGAATTTCCTGTAAAATTCCCGTTCCCTCTCTGTGGTATCTGCACCAAGCACTTCCCAAGGAGCTGTGCTTGGAATCAATTCCCACCATCCAGGAGATGCTCTGGAACTCCACCCCCTTCACTGTCTGCCCTTCAAGCCAATCATGCCTCCCAGAAGATCCGAGCTCAGGGAAAACACCCTTATTTTATTGGGAAGGAAGCACTTCCCCTTGCAGACGGTGCAAACGGGATTTAAAACATGGGGAAGTTCTCCACAGGCTCCTCCTGGGTGGGATTTCAGCAGGGAGCAGTTGCAGGGCTGGGAATTGCTGTGGGTTTCATGCCTGGCTGAGAAGATCTGCAGGAGGCAGCGCATGGATGAACATTTTGGGCGCTTTCCCTGCGGCTTGCAGACCTCGCCTGAACCCATCCGCCACAAATTCTGCTTCTCCTGCTTCCCAGCGTCTCCCAAACCCGGAGCCAGCAGCCTTTCCAACACACAACAGAGCAAAAGAGACATCCTGAGCCCCTGAGTCCTGGATGAGATCCCTAAATCTGAGCGTGGCTGGGGCTCCTGGCTGCACTCAATAAATAACAGAGCTGATTTTCTCAGGGCTCTTCACACTGATGCAAGTAGGGATCGTATTTTGAAGCTCCCACTAAGCAAAGCTTCCCTATAATTTGCTAAATTTATCCCAAACACAATAGCGTGTGTGTAAAGGGGGATCTAAGTATGGAAGCCACTGTTTTAATATAATTGGCCTTTTAGATTAAAAGGCTCTTGTAATAACCTTTTTCTAAGAAGCAGAAAAAGTCATAATTACAGAGCAGCCACACATGACAGATAGATGTTCCAAACTGAGAAAATTAACTCTTCCCTGCGTTTCAAATGGAGAAATCCCTGCCAGGATCAACCACCAGCATTGCAAAAAAGGAAAGACAAAACCCCCTCACTTACCTAAAGTCATTTTTAGTAACTTGAGGTTTCTCCCCTTTGCCTGGGAAATCAGTGTGTGGGTTTTTCTGCTGGTTTAAGGAGAATCTGAGCCTGATTTAAGGAGAATCTGATCCTGGCTGAGTAAGCATTCAGTATTTATTATTATTTTACTATCCTGCCTATTGCAGTACATCCATTTAATGTGGCAGGAATCCCTCTGCTCTGAAGGTGGGACCAGCCCAGCCAAGCTCTGAGGGGCAGATCCAGCTGCTGCTCCCCATGCTCCATGCCCTGTCCTGAGCAAAGAGAAGGAGGTTGAGATTGCATAGAGGGAAAACTTCTCCATGGAAAGGCTTGTCCAGCCTGGCTCCGTGGTGAAGTCCCCATCCCTGGAAGGATTTAAAAGCCATGTGGATGTGGCACTGGGGGTGATTAGAGATGGGATTGGCAGTGCTGGGGAATGGTTGGATGCTCTGGGAGGGATTTTCCAACCTTCACAACTCTGTAATTTCACGTGCAAGGAATACAAGGAGCTGCTGCCAAGGTATTGCTGCCAGGAGAAGAATTCCTCACTGGGATTAGTTGGAAAACAAATACGATGAGATCTTATCCTAATGCTGAACAGAGATGGGAAGGTTTGGGAGCTCCAGAGGAGAAGCTGGTGCTGCACAGAGGGTGCAGTGACCTCTTGTGACAGGGGTGTCACAGTGGGAGCAGGGCTGACACCACCACGCAGTCACCAGCTCCCCTCAGGATGCCTGCAAGGCCCAACATTCCCATGCTGGAACATTTCTGCTGCTTTGCCACCTGAATAAACACCCCAAAGCCAAATCCTGTGCCCTCCATCCTCCACCCTCATGGAACGCCTGGGATGGCTTTCCTGACTTGCCACTCACAGACACCGTGCCAGCTGCTGTCACTCCACTCTGGGCTTGGAGGTGTTTTTCCATCATGGCCTGGAACCGTTTCTGGCTGGTTAGAGAGGGAATTTTAACTCGAGCTGACTGGCTCGCATCGAGGAATCGCATCCCTCAAACATTTAACGCCGAGCGTGTCCGCGTCAGACACCGCTCCCCCTCCTGCAGAAACAAATCAGAAAATTAATATTTAAAAATCTATCCATCACAAGATCATTTTCCTCTCCTTAGCAACCCGAGAAAGGCATTTGTGACCACCATTTCCTCTGCACTGCCTTTAATTTTTATATATCGGTTTCAGCATTTAAAAAAAAAAATGGGACCAGTAAATCAGCCCATTAATCATTCCAGTCCAGGAAAGCTCCAGTAAATCACCCAAGTTTTATATCTCTATTTTTTTGAACTTAGGCCCGAGAGCCCAGGGATTGAGGCCATGTGCTATTAATTTGCAAACAGGCAGTTCACATTTTTGCGTGCTGACCTCAGTCCCGCAGCCCCAGGTGCGGCAGGGAGAGCAAAACCCGCGGCTGCGGCGCGCGAGGAGATGATGTGTCAAAACAAATGTCAGGATTTGGGATTCATTTCACGGGGCCCCAGCAGTGCCCAGGTCTGATTTATCCACAGCCCGCTCCCATGATCTGCAGGAGGCTCGAGCAGGGGCGGTAATAATGAAATCATACACGGGATTGTTTATTGCTGGTAATTAAGGTGAGAAATCTCATCACGCGTCCAGAGCTGGCGTTTCTGGTGTCTCTGATTTTTTCTGGATGAGAGCTGGTGCCCTGCTGGGTGCTGGGGATGTCTTGGGGCAGCAGCCAGCGTGGCCCAGGTGACATTGAAGTGGGATTTGTCCCCTAAGCCATGTCTGTGCCCAAAGCCGTGTCTGTCATCAGCAGCGCTCCAGCTGAGCCCGGCTTTGCCCTTTCTGTCCCTCCTGCCTAACGACCCGAGCAGAGAATCTAATGAGGGACAGGATGTGGAGCCACTGCCGGGGAAGCAGCTCCAGCCCCTTCCCTCGCTGACCTCTGAATTCCCAGGAATAACAAAGAGCTCATTTCCAGCTCCCTGCTCCCATTGCAGCCCCCTGCCCACACCAGGATGGTGGGAACACCCAGGAGCATCTTCAGGTTGCAGTTGGTCAGGAGTTGGAAGGTGAAGAAAATTCCCCTCCCCAAACTTCCAGGAACAACTTCCAGGAACCCTGGGCACCCCAGGAATGCTGGGCCACCATAAAATCCACATGGCTTTGGCTTCACTGGAACACCCCAAACAGCATCTGAAGGACTAAAGCAAATTAATGGGTAGAGTTGTGAAAATTTTAATCCTAAAGGTTGGAAAAGCCCTGTGGGATCATCGAGTGATGATGAACCCAACACTGCCAAGTTCACCTCTAAGCCATGTCCCCAGGTTCTCTGGGACACCCGTGCCACTCACAGCACAGGGATTTCTCTGCCAAAATTGCCTGCAAGGATTAAACATCCTGAATCCTGGATTCCTGCAGCTCTGGAGCAGGGAAAACCTGCAGTGCTGGCAGAGCAGAGCTGTGGGTGGCTGCCCAGCACCCTCTGCAGGGATTTTTGGGATCCCCTTCAAAGCCCTTCCAGCCTAAATGTGCAGGGACCTAGAAGAGATTTCACATCCATAAAATTTATCCTCTGCTACAGATTTTCATTGTTTCTTCAGCACAATTTTGGTGCAAAACAAAGGGGATATGAACAACTGAGGATAAAAGAGAGATAAAGTGTCAGGGTTTATTTTTAAATTATTTTTTGTATTTTTCCACTCTGTCCTTGTGCAACCACAAAAAGGCTTTCAAAGGTGCAGCTTGGGAGGTTCTAACAGCAAAAAACAATTTCTCCCATATCTACACGTGGCAGTTTGTGGGATCAGTGGGGTGGGACTGGGGGCAGCAGATAAAGGCTCCTGTGTACTGACCCCAAAACAACACGGCCCCACCAGCAGGCACCAACTCCATTCCTCAGCTACAAACCAGACACCTCAGCTCCTTCTCCCTCTGGGCATCTGCAGTGTGGGGTGAAGGACAAATTGAGGCTGGAATTCAGGAGGAATCATGGAATTATTAAGGTTGGAAAAGACCTCCAAGACCATCGAGTCCAACTTTCACCCACTGGACCATGTCCCCTGGTGCCACATCTTGTTTTTAACACTCCCAGGGATGGTGACTCCACCACTGCCCTGGGCAGCCTGGTCTGATGTCTAATCACTCTTTCAGGGATGAAATTTTCCTTAATGTCCAACCCGAACCTCCCCTGGTGGCCATTTCCCCTCATCTTATCCCTGGTAAATGCTCCACAAGCTCAGGAAAGAGCCCCTCAGTGCTGAATAGCACCAAAACAAACCAAAACCTCCTCTCTAAAGGCACCTGGGCCTGCAGCTGTGTGTGACAGCAGTGGGAAATAGCTTATCCAGGGATTATACCTAATTATGAGGCAGGGGTGGGAATGATTGGATGGGGGAAAAAAGGGATGCCTTAAAAACCAAGTGCAATTGTCACTTCCCAGCCCAGGTGATGGGAACCAGCGTGGTGGAAAGCAGCACAGTGTGGGTCACTGGGCACATCCCAGGAACTGGGAAGGTGGGGATGCAGCCAGGCAGCTGCACAGCCCAGCTGCAGCTCTGCCCTGCCCTCAAAATGCCTTTTGCTGGCTGAACTCTCAGGTGGGTCCAGGGGAGCAGAGGGAAAATGGGGTGAGGGTTTGCTTTGCAGTGCTCCCAAATGTGGAGTGGGGGTAATTGAAGCAGGCAGGCCCTGGAAAGTGAGCAGTGAGGAGAAACAGAGAAATCCTGCTCGGGTTGGATGGTTCTTCCTGTTGGAATCCTGGTTTCTGCTGGGAATTTCAGCCTTTCTGTGCTGCCAGGCACTGACCCCCAGGAGAACGCTGCATTGACCTGAGGCTGTGGAGAAGCTCCAAAATGGAATGATGGAACTGGGATTGTGGGTGTGGAGTTTGGGTAGAAGTGTGTGATATCACAGGGTGGGAAACTCAGAGTTTGGGGTTTAGAATACAGTAATGTATATAGAGCAAGGTGGAGGGTTTAGGGTGGAGGCTGCTCCTCCTCCTTCACCTCCTTCTTCTTCTCCTTCATGGGTTTGGGGGTTTTGTGTAATTGGATAAAAAAGTCCCCATTGCAGGACATGAGTGATTGGTTATTGGGTTAAATTGAAAATAACTGAGGTGTCATTTCTTAATTGGACAGTTTATCCTTCAAAGGCCTTGTAGAGAGAGAAACACAGCTCCATTTTTAGTGTGTCAGAGTGAAGTGCTGCAGAACTCAGGGTTTGTGAGTCTGTGACAGAGATAAGAACTGATAAACACCTGAGTCCCAACAAGAAATACCATCTCACACATTTAATCCTGACCTTGGCAGAGAAAAAAAGAAGCAAAAAATCAGCACTTCCCATCACAGGCCAAGACTCAAACATGGATTTATAGCTAAAACAGAGCAGGTCAAGGAAGGTGATGGGTATTTTCCTGATTCCCCTGCTGGATGAAGGGTTTTTCCCTAGGAGCAGGATCTGACATCACAACACTGGACCCGCTGTGCACCCCTTTGGAGGCTGAGACAACAACCCCAGCACCCAGGGGTGCCCCAGCCCTCCCAGAGGAGTCCCCACTGCATCTCCTGGTGGGTGTGAAAGCTCCAGCAGCAGGAGGAACAACATGGACATGAAATCCTGCTGGGAAAGTGCCCAGCAAAGACCTGCCCCACTCTGGGCTCCCCCTCGTCTGCTGCTCTCAGCTCTGACACCTCTGCCTGGATCAGGCAGTCCCAGGCACAGGAGGGAGGAATGGCTGGAAAACCCAGCCTCCCACACAGCCCCAGGGATGGAACACAGGATGGGGAGCACCTGAAGGTGTGGAAAGGGTGCTTGTGCCGGGGAGCTCAGAGTTATTGCAGAGCTGGGCATGGAAAAGCCAAGTGGCAGCAATTCTGTGATTCCATAATTCTGTAGTTCTGTGATTCTGTAGTTCTGTGGTTCTATAGTTCTGTGATTCTGTAATTTTGTAGTTCTGTGATTCAGTAAATCTCTGATTCTCTGATTCTTTATTTCTGTGATTCTATAGTTCTGTGGTTCTGTAATTCTGTGATTCTCTAATTATGTAATTCTGCCATTCTGTGATTCTGTAATTCTGTAGTTCTGTGATCCTCCAATTCTGTGATTCTGTAATTCTGCAATTCTGCTCTGCCCACACATCTCTGCCCATGGCAGAGGTAACTCCCTTTAAACCCTGACATTTTCCTGCCAGGCTTTTGCAGCAGGAGGAGCTGGAGAAGGATTTTTTTTTACTCAGGCAGCGACAAGACAGAAAATGGATTTGAACTGCAAGAGAGGAGATTTTGATTTGATTTTGGGAATAAATATCTTCCCTGGGAGGGTTGGGGGGCCTGGCACAGGGTGCCCAGAGAAGCTGTGGCTGCCACTGAATCCCTAAAAGTGTCCAAGGCCACTTGGACAGGGTTTGGAGCAGCCTGGGATGGTGGAAATGTCCCTGCCCATGGCAGAGGTGGCACTGGATGAGCTTTAAATTCCCTTCCAACCCAAACAAGGGTGGGATTCTGTGAAACAGGAATTCCATGAAGAAGAAAGGAAGAAACCAAACCACCCCTGGCTGTCCCCTCCTGGCAGGAGCTGTGCAGACCCACAAGGGCCCCCTGAGCCTCCTTTGCTCCAGGCTGAGCCCCTTCCCAGCTCCCTCAGGGATTCTCCAGCCCCTTCCCAGCTCCTCAGGGATTCTCCAGCCCCTTCCCAGTTCCATCCTCTGCTCCAGATCCTTCCCAGCTCCAAGACAGGCAGCAACCTAAACAATCTTTTCAAAATGCTGTCACCTGAAAACAAAAAGGAACCCAACATCCTCCACTTCAGCTGGAGCTGCTGGAAGAAATCTGAGTTCTCCTGACCACCCAGCTGAGTTCTCCTGATGATCCAGCTGGAGTTCTCCTGATGATCCACCTGGAGTTTTCCTGATAATCCAGCTGGAGTTCCTTCCTGACCACCCAGTTGAGTTTTCCTGATGATCCAGCTGGAGTTTTCCTGGCCACCCAGCTGGAGCAGAGGGATTCCAAGCTGTTCCTGCAAACAGCAGCTGGTCTCTGACAAGCTTCTGACATTAGGCAGGCACAAGATTAAATAATTCTTTCCCTGCCAGATCTTTAATCATCGTTGGAAGCTCAAGATGAGGCTCTGAGTGCTCCTTTGCAGCCTGAGCTGGGTCTCCTGCCCACCTGTGTGTCCTGGATGGATTTGGGGGATCTAACAGAGCTGTTCCTTGGCTTTCCCATCCCATCCCATCCATTCACAGAATTACAAAATCCCCTTCACAGAATTCACAGAATTTTAGAATCCCACAATGGTTTGGATCTGGATGGAGATCAAAGCCCATCTCATTCCACCCAAGGCTCGGGACACCTTCCAGCAGCCCAGGTTGCTGCTTCTCCTTTGCCAAGTGCCAGATCCATATGGAAATTGCTTTCTTTGCTGGGAAGGTTTGTGCTTGTCACCTGTCCCTAACTCTCCTCTTGGATCTGAAGGTACAAATGGCTGGTTTTGAATGAATTTTCAGGGATAGGAAATGTGCTTCATCTGCATCCCAAAAGGGCCCACCAGGACGATGGGAAAAGGAGGAAAAGGGGGGCTGTGTGTAAAAAAGGTGATAAAAAAGGCCAGAGAGACCCTTTAATTAGCTCTGAACTGCAGAGGTGGCACTGCTGTGACCTTTATCCCTCACAGAGCTCAGAGCTCGCTGCCCACGGCTTTTCATGAGCATCCAACGCCCCGGGCTGTCCCTCCCTCTGCATCCCTCCGTTTTCCCTTCATCCCTGCCAGCAGGACCCTGCGTTATTCCAGGAGCCACCGGGGCTGTTCTGCAGCTGCCCGGGGAGAGCCCTCAGAGCCCTGCTCTGCTGCTGACAGCTCTGGCACGAGCAGCTCCTGATGAGGAGTCATTCATTAACGAGAGGCCCCACTGACAATTCCCGGGTTTTGTTTGGGATCATTAGCGAGCACAACGGCACCTGCCAAACCTGCCCGCCTTTCCAGCCACAAGGATGCTGGGGCTTCCCAGCCTGGCTCTTCCTGGGAGGAATTTGGGGGGTTTGGGGTCCTTTTGGTGTGGCTGGGGCTGTGTGCCAGCGCTGCAGTGTCCTTGCCAACAGCAGGATCTGGGGCAGGTGCTGAAATCTCCGTGTTTTACTGGGAAAAACCTGCATGCACACCCCTAATACATTTAATTCAAAATTTGAGACAAGTTATTTTCCCAGCAGAGGGAAGACTGGAGGAATGGGATCTTTCCTCTTGCAGAAATTCCCACCAGGAACCTGCATTTTGATTCCCTTTTCTCCAACAGGGAACACAAAATCTGGAATGTCCACAACAAAATCATGGCCTGGGTAAGGATTTGAAGGATGTATTGATCCCTTTTGTGCTTTTAAATCAGGGAATCATGGAATAGCCTGGGTTGGAAAGGACCTTAAAGATCATGGAGCTCCAAATCCCTGGCACAGGAAGGTTTTGCTGCTTCAAACATCAATCCCAGACTAAAAAAAAAAAAAATTTAACTGTAGCTGCAAGTGACATGGAAAAGGGAAAATGACACATTTGATTCATTTTCTTACATAAAAGAGCTGCAGTCCTGAATGCTCTTCAAAATGAATCTGCAGGATCTTAATTTGTACTTCAGAAGCTGCACATGGCTCCTGTAATTGCTTGGTTCAAACTGAAAAAGCCTTTCCTGGTGAGTGTGAGGCCACGGCCAAAAAATCCCATTTCTCTGCAAAATGCCCAGATTCCCTGGGAATTGGCTCAGGATTGTGTGGCACAGGAACATTTCTGGAGAAGCAGCAACTTTTTCCCTGGGAAGGAAACAGGAACTGTGCTGGGTCACTCCTGTGGCTGCTCTTGGGATGCTCCCAAATGCAATTCCAGAGGTTTTTCCTCCCCACCCATGCCCAGGGTCAGGTGAATCCCTTTGGATCTGCCAGGCACTGAGCCAGGAGTGAAGGAGACCCCTCAGAGCAGAGCTGGAGGTGAAGATCATCCCTTGAAATCCATTTTTGCCCCAGCACAGATCCTGGTGTGACCCTGTTCCCTACTTTCTCCCTGCTCCTGGTTCCTTTCCCAGCTCTCCTGCCAAGAAGCGGAGCCTGGGAGGGGCAGCGAGCACAGATTCCCTGCTCCAGACATTCTCACATGGAACACAGCCCCTTCCAGCCCTCCCCAGGGTGACACCTGTGTCCCCTGCAGGGACACTTCTGGAACGAGTGGCAGCTTCCTGTGGCTCCAACAAAAACTTCCTTACCTTCCAAAATCCCCAGGCACTGCACATTCCCATCTCCAGCTCAGCCAGGAATGAGCCAAGGAGATTTTGCTCCTGTGGCTGCAAACACAGCAATCCCTCAGACTGAGAAAGGCTCAGCTGTGGGAAACAACCTGACCTGAAGGTGAAGGGAAAAATAATGATGGGAAAGAACGCAGCTCCCAATTCTCCCCAGCTCCCCGTTTTCCCTCCCCGAGGCAGCTGCTGCCCGAGGGAGCGGCCGGAGCTGTAACCCGAGCCAGAGGCAGCAGATGGAGCATTCAGGATATGCAGATTTTGGCTTTCTGTGGGAGCAGGGAGAGGTGAGGAGCAGGATCGAATGTCCCTTCCATCAGGATGGAGACGGTACTTGCAGGAATTATTTATGGAGCTGTGGGGCAGGACCTGGATCTGCAGCATCCTCAGGAGCACTGGGATTGCAGAAACAGGACAGGAAGGATCCAAGCCCTTGGTTCTACACTCATCACACCCCAAATCTTCTGTTTTTGCTGACGCAGCTCAGATTTGCTGTATTTCCTGCAGGGTTTTTGCAGAGGAGATCCATTGGTTTTCCTGAGGAGCACCACCTGCTCTGACCATTAGGAAATCATGGGATGGCAGTGGGAGGATGGGCTGGGCTCCCAAAGGAGGTGAAATCTGGGAATCTGCCACTGATCAGAGCCCTCCTGCACATCTCCTAATTCCTGAATTTTCCATGTTCCCAGGAAAGCCTTCTCTGGTCCTCAGCTGTTCATTCCCATGGTTAAGCCCCCTCTGTTCATATGGAATTACTGGGAAAGGCCTGGGCAGGCCAAAATCAACATCAGCTTTCTATTTCTGGAGAAAGATGACCTTCAAACACAACCAAATAAGTTTTCTGAACACTTCCATGAAAGGATCATTCCAATCTCCAGAGAAATGGGCTCTCCTGCCCCTTCCCAACAGCAGGAAGTGCATCCTAAATCCAGCATCCATCACAGCTTTAGCTGGAATGCCACAGGAGCCTGCAGGTTTATCTCCAACCACAGTGACAAGCCTTGGTTCCTGACACAAAACAGGTTTTAATTCCTCACCCCACACAAGAACACCAGATCTGTGTCACATCCAGCATCAAAGTGCCCCACAAGAGCCAGGTCAGCAGCTTAAACTGGGTTTAAATTCACCCTTGCTTTGGTTTTCAACATCGGTTTTGCCCTTTGGTTTTGTCTCTCTGAAGTTTGACAGAAATATATTCTTTGGAATACACAATAAATTCATCCTCCTTCACTCCTAAAAATAGTTCTCTGAAAAGGCAGGTGTAGAAAAATATTTATGAACTATGAAATAAAACAAAAAAACATAGCTTTGGCTTGCAAATCGGTGTGGGTTTGTTTTCCTGCTTCTCCCAGAAAATGCAGACCTGATTTATTCCCACCTGAGGCTTCCTGGCAGGGTTGTAGAGGCAAAGTGACTTCTCCAAGGCCATACAGACATGTTGGATCCCCCAAAATCAAAAATGCAGGGTCCTTGGATCCAGTTCCTGTCTTTTCTCCCATGGAATCTTAGGAAAGAGCTTGGGAAGAGATGTCAGTGTAAAACTCACCATTTGGAATCTTGTGTTCAACAATAAAATGTGGATACTTTGCTTGAAATACATCATTTTATCCAATTAATGGACACACAGGAATTTGGATTCTCTTCGTCCTCCTGCAGCACCCTGAGCCTTTCACTCTTTGATCCATTCCTGGCAACCACATCCAGGCTGACTCAATGTCACAAATCATCCCCAGGGAAATGGCCCAATCCAGCTTTTCTCCCTCAGAAATATCCCAGGCCCTGGATCAGCTCTCTCACCCTTGGGGGCTCCAGGTGAAGCCTAAAACCAGAACAAGCTGGATAAAGCAAGAGAGGGAAAACAGGGGAATGCGTCAACACCTGGAAAAACGTCAGGAATATTGAATTTTGGGTGATTCTGTCACTTTTTCTCCATGGCCTCCTGCCCTTTGGCTGCAGCCATCCGGAACTGTGGAACATAGGGAACGGCGCCTTTAGGCTTGAGGCTGCTTTGGATCAACTCCTTGACACCGGCTGGGATGTGCTGGAGAACCTCCTGCTCCGTGAGCAGGCCCGTGCTCTGGGGCTGCCACGTGTCCCTGGCGCTGTCTGTCAGCATGTCCCTCTGTCCTCTGTCCAGGGCTGTTATCCCCAGGTAGCACAGGCTGCGCTGGGCGCTGCCGGGGAACTCCTCATCCAAAGGCTCTGAGAACCCCTCTGAGGACAGCAGGGACAGAGCCCTGCTGGGCTGGCAGCCAGGCAGCACCAGCACTGCCCCACTCCCAACCTCCCAGGCACCACTGCAGAAGGCTCCCAGGACTATGGGGTGCTGCCCTAGGAAGCAGCTCCCCAGGCAGCTCCCTGGGCTGGTTTTTGGCTGGCACAGCCCGCTGGAGGGACAGCTGCTGATGACTGTGGCGTATCTGAGGTCACCCCGAGCCAGGGCTTCTCCATCCTGGCAGCTCCTGCAGAAACTGCTGCTCTGGAAGTGGCTGCTGGAGCATGCAGAGTCACATTCCGAGTCCTGGGGGGTTGGAAACGTGGAGTCAATTCCTAAAAAATCCCCTGGCTCTTCTTTTCCCAAGGTTTTGGTGATGCTGATGTCTTCCAGCACCATCTCTGCCTCCAGGAGAAGTGGCTCACACGACATTGGCTCGGGGTGCTTGGCAAAGAGATGCTCCAGAGTCTCAGGCTGGAAGAAAAGAGGGATTTTAATGCTCGTTTATTATGGAACAGCTTTATTTCACTCTCCAGGTTTTATGGATCACAGCATCCAACACCAAAGGTCGCTCCCAGGAGCCTGGAATTTTGCCACATCGAGTTCACACACTGTTTTTTAAGAATTTATAGTTGAAAATCCTCTATGACAAAATTTCCTCAACAGATTTACCATTGATACATCAGCTGAAGGAAATTTCCCTGCTAGGGTTGGATTATCCAGGTTAAATTCAGCCTTTCCATAGGATTTTTGAAGCATTCCCACCTGAGTAGCAGCTGCATGCTTGAACTGAGTGAAACTCCTCAGTTTGGGAGAAATGCAGGATTTACTATTCCTAATAAATGCAGATGTAAATTATCCACCAGGATGAACTGACAGCAGCACGAGAGCTCCAAAGGAAAATTCCCTTGTATTTCCTAATGAATTCAGGACAAAACAGATAAATCCAGTTTTTTGTGGATTAACAATCATGTTTTACAGCAGGGAAGCTGCCAAAATAATGAGGAAAATGTCAAAATAGTCAGAGTAGTGGGAAATCAGAGCAAAGAGTGAAACTCTTGGGCTCTACTCAGTCCAGACTCATTGTTGGTGACACCTGGGCCCTGAACTTGGGATTTTCCTACACAAATCCATCACCTTCCCACATGAAAATGAACAGGGAGCTTTTAAACAATGAAAATAACATTTTTTTCCTCATGCATGTGGTTTATCCCTACAGGAGATGTTTGTGTCCCTTCCCCTCTCCATGGACACCACAGCAAACACAGATTAAACCCCTCCCAGCCAAGGCCAGGGCTGTTCTGGCAAAGGCCACCATCTGTCACCTATTAAAAAATCGGTTTATTATTTAACAGTTTATCATTAAAAGCAGATATTTCTCATGTCCAATGCATAATCCAGAGGCCTGGGCAATGGGAACCTCTGGATGGAGCCAGAGGGGGAACGGGGCTGGATTTCCACTGGAGACAGAGCTGGAACAACAGCCCAGGGTGGAGGGAGCAGCAGCCCCAGGGAAATACAAACCTGCTGGAAATTAACTCCTTGTGCCCACGAGCAGTTCTTGGGGTTGGGAACATCCTCCCAGAGCAGCTTCTTCATCCTGAAATGTCAGGGAAAAGCTGGGGTTGGTGCTGTTCCCACTGTGCAGGGAAGGAATCTCTGCCATTTCATTTATCCACAGCACTGTGGCCATGAAATAATCATTGGAGAGATGAGAAATGGCCCAAATTTTACCCAAACCATAAAGAAGGGATATTCCAGGTGGCAGTTTGGGAAAATATAAAGGGTGCAGTCTGTGCTGAATGACCACAAGCCATGAGGCCTAATGGGGTCCAGGAGAGCTGGAGAGGGATTTGGGACAAGGGATGGAGGGACAGGACACAGGGAATGGCTGGAAGCTGGAAAAGAGGGATTTAGATGGATATTGGGAAGGAATTCCAGGCTGGGAGGGTGGAGAGGGGCTGGGATGGAATTCCCAGAGCAGCTGTGGCTGCCCCTGGATCCCTGGAAGTCTCCCAGGCTGGACACTGGGGCTTGGAGCAGCCTGGGACAGTGGGAGGTGTCCCTGGGGTGGCCCTGGATGGGATTCAAGGTCCCTCCCAACCCAAACCAGTCTGGGATTCTGTGACACCAGTTGAGCAGAGTGGCACCAGGATTTTGGATAACCGGAACAAGCAGCTGGATTTTGGATAACCGGAACAAGCAGCTGGATTTTGGATAACAGGAACAAGGTACCTTTGGTGTGAAAGCAGCAACGCTCCCAGCAGCAGAACTGAGGTGGAGAAAACAATGGGCAGAACCACGTGGAGGCTGCCAGCATTCCCAGTTTCAAATCCCCCTGGAAATAAAGGAGTTCAGCCATTAATGCAGCAAAGTGATTTGTCTGGGAGCAAATAGTTTGCAACAGGGAAATAACAAACAGTAGAAACGACAGCTTAGATGGGGAAATAACCTTGAGCAACAGCTTTATTGTACATGGACAAACCTTTCTCCCTTGGGAATAAACAGACAAAAAGGAATTATTTAAATAGGAGTTTAATCCCTCACTCAGCTCAGCCCACAGAGGGTTTTCAAATTAAAGCTGTTCACTGTTTGTAGGTACAACGCAGTGACTTTATTACTAGTTTGGGGTTTTTTTCAGATAAGACAGAGATTTTACACTTAAAGTTCACTTTTACTTCATAAAAAACAGGGGCAAAGCCCCTGACAGTCACCTTGGGCAAACTGATCCGTGGCTCTGGCTTTGCCAACTCCTCCAGCAAACACAGGGTAGAGGCTGAACTGGTACTTCTCAATCAGGATAAAGTGATCTGCAAAGAGAAATCAGCCTTTGGAACCCACTGTCATCCAGCTTTTAAACAATTCCCTCCACAGAGGCTCTGGGCACAGATCAGAGCTCAGATCAGCCCAGAGAGGGCAATAATGGATCCATCTTTTACAGATCCCTACCTCAAAATCCCAAGATTCAAGCTATTAATCCAGCATTATTCTGTCATGGAATGAACACCTTATGGAGCTCCTGGGATAAGTTCCAGGAGTAAAGTCAAAATGCAAAGGAAATGCAGATACTCATTTGAATAATTAGCTGGTGTGTTCAGTATTCCAGAACTAATTTTATTGTGTTGCCACAAAATGAACTCACTCCAGAGCTTAAACTGATTATTAATGCAACAGGCAACCCTCTAATGAGCATCAAAATTTGGTTTATTGGTCAATAAAAGTGATTAGAAACACAGAAGGGGAAAAAGGGCTCAGAGCTCAGAAATTCCACATTTTTCTGTTCCACACCAATTAACAGCACAAATTGTATTTTCGAGCACATACTCACCATAAATGAAATATTTCCTGAGGTTTGGAGGAACTCGCAGCCATTTCACCTGCTCCTCTTTGTTCAGGTTCCTCCACTCAATCACAAAGGATTTTATCCCAGGGAGCTGGGGGGAGAGACTCCAAACCACAACCACACAGGTGCTGTTCACCAGGTAAGCACTCAGGGATTGCACAGCATCCACTGGGGAAACAGGGAAAGCACCTGGGATCCACATCCCATGAACTGCTGAAGTGTCACCACTTTATCACTTTAATTGTCTTTTGTATAATAAAGCCACATCAGCAGAGAGATTTTTTCTTCAAGCCACCAAAAATTTGGGTTACACTAAAGCAGTCCCAAGCACAAACAGATCAAGTTTCTTACAGACACCAAATATCCCAATTCTCACCTGCAATTCCTTAATTATCCTTAACAAAAAAACTAAAACTCCTGAATTCTTGGGAATAAATTAGCAGAGTGCAGCCAAATCTGGGAATTTCTGCTCAGGAAGTGGAGCAGGAATTGCTGCTCAGGAAGTCTGAGGGCTCTGTACCCTGGCAGCCCAAAACACACCACATTTCATTTTGGAGACAACAAAATATTCCCCAGCAGGAATGTTGGATGTTCCCAAAACAAAGGAGATGAAAGATCGGATTTTATTTTTCTTTAATAATTACTTCGTATTTTATTAGTGGAGACAGCCTAGCGACAACATTTTTCCCAACCTAAAAATCACAGGATTTTCATGAAGGAAATCTGAGTTTTCCAACAGCTCAGCTGGTGCTGAATGTATCCCCATAAAACATTCCTTATTCCAATAGAGGGAATTTTATCCCAAAGAAAGCTTTGCCCACGAACATCACCAGGATTCCTGGCATTTCCCACATCCCATTCCTTGCTGCTCTTACCTGTGCTCATTTGCTGGGATAGAGTTAAATTAGAATTAATTGCAGAAATTCCAACTGAATTCATGGCTAAGATGGTGACGGTGTGGGTTGGCTCCATCCATGGGAAAGTCCAGCTGGTGCCATGATCCACAAACTCCTCCCAGGGGGGGTTCCCTGGGGTCTGGTGCTTTATGATGTACCTGCTCACGCTGCACAATGAGTCATTCTGCATCAGGGGCTGCAGCAATTAATTCATGGGCATTAATTCCTGAATTCTGTCCTCATTCCCAGAGCAAAGGTTGTTTGGGCAGCTCCAATTTTAAGGAAACAGGACTCAATAATAAAATATAAATAATAATAAAACAGGACCCAGAATGGTCCTGGCTCCTGTTTTTTATCCAAGGACTGGAGTCCTTTTAAAGGCTTCATTTCCCTCTCTGAGAGTTGACTCTCATTCCCTCTCTTCCCAGCAAAGGGAAGTGAAGGACAAGGAGAGTCAAACTTTCAGATTCCCACAGCAATTCCCTGTTTTACACATTTTTCAGGGTCCAAACCCCAGAGTAGCACATGAGCAAACAGGAATGGGCACTGAGGACTTTTTTTCTGTCCTGCATTAACATTTTAAGGCAAAGAAGGCAAAACTATCTCCCATTTTATCCCAGAATTCCCACCACGATTCACCTCTTGCCTCTAGGATAAGCCAAGCGATTGTCAGGAGCACAGAAAAAGGCAAATCCCAATTCCCACAAGCCTCATGTGCCTGTCAGACTCCCCTCCTGGCAATCCCACCTGGCTTTAGGATCACAGGGAAAGCCCCAAATGCAGCTGCTCCCACCTTCCACAGGAGCGTAACATTCCTCTGCTTCCTGGATGGATCCTCAGAAACGATCCTCCAGAATTCCGGGCCTTGCAAGGGAGCTGCAAAACAACAATTTGGGAGGGACAGTCACAGCTGAGCATGGCATGTGCCAGCCCTGAGGATGTCCCTGGAGCACAGACCTCTGATGTCCTGAACGAGGGTCTGGGCTGCTCTGCTCCAGTCGCTCCAGTAGCCGGATCCTTGCAGCTCCCTGCAGCGCACCTGCACCACGTACTGCACACAGAGCTGCTGCACTGCGATCACTGCCCAGCTGCCTGCAGGGTCTGGGACTTCATACAGCTGGGAGAGAGGGCAAAAAACTCACAGTGAGGGCAAAGGGATGTTTAGGCAGCTCTGTGATAGTGTTTACTGGGGTCCGAGGAGGAGGGAAGAGACGAGGATCTGACTCCATGTTTCAGAAGGCAGATTTATTATTGTATGATATATATTACATTAAAACTATACTAAAAGAATAGAAGAAAGGATTTCATCAGAAGGCTAG
>JAWMQZ010000289.1:1661509-1673496 GCA_035584835.1 Tangara arthus | reverse complement strand
CTCTTGGGCTGAGATTTGGATCATTTGTCCTTGGTGCCCAGCTGGAGCAGGAATTGTTTTGTCTCCCTGCCCTGTGCTGAGAGTTCAGCATCCCTTAAACATTATCCCTTTTACACTAAAGCAGCACAGAACTTGAAAAACATAAAAGCTAAACCTGAGGCATCAGGAGGGGAGGGAATTACTGATGAAGGGGCTCTGCCCCTCCTGGGAGCTCCACTCAAAGGAGTTTAACAACACTCAGGTGTGGGAGATGTGAGGGAATTCTTGCTGGATTTACATAGTTTCTCCAAGGAAGTGTTCTATCAAACACCATGGAATAAATTCCTATTTATAGGCCTATAAATAAATAATATAATTATAGGAATTTATTTAGGGAAGCTGAGACACCTTGTAGGTAACAACAAAGATCCATCCTGCAGAGAGGAAGAGTCCAGAAACACGGAGAGAATCACACACAGAGAAAAATTACTGCAAAAAGACACCCACAGAAAGTCACACAAAAGATACACACAACAAGACACATGGAGGACATGTCACATGCAGATGGGAATAAGGCACAGCAGAGAAGCCACCAAGGGAACGGCGCTCCAGGAAACCCAGGCCAATCTTAGTGACGGGGAATAAAGATTGGAATTGTTAAGGATGGAAAATCCCACTCAGAGCATCGAGTCCAACCATCCCCCAGCACTGCCAAGGCCAGCACTGATCCACACAAAACCCCACTGAGAAAAACACAGAGAAAGAGAGGACAACACACAAAGGCACTGAGAGACACACAAAGAGACTCACACACACCCAAGGATTCACACACACAGAATGACACGCACAGAAAACCTCACTCATACACAGAAAGAATCCGAGAATGACACCCACACTCTGACTCTCACACACAGAGAAGCTCACACAGATACACACACTCACACCGAAATCACACACACAAACAGCATAAGACACAAACACTCACACACAGAGAAATCAGATACAGAAACACACACACGGAAATCACACTCACACACAGAAACACACACTCAAAGAAATCATACAGAAGCACACACACAAGCACAGAGGAAGACACACACGAAATGACCCCATCACACAGAAAGACACCCACACAAACACACACAGAAAAACTGACACACATGCAAAGAGTATGAAAGTGTCACACACACACACAGACCTCACACACCCCCAAAAAGGCTCCACACTCACAGACTCACACACACAGAAAGACTCCCAGAAAGACACAAAATTCACACACACACAGAGAAACACACAGGAGAAGGCTCCACACACCCCCAAAAATATTCTGCACTCACACAGGCTACACACAGATTCTACACAAAGAATGACACACACAGAAATCACACACACACAGAAATCACACACAGAGAGAAAGGTTCCATACAACCCCAAAAATATTCTACACTCACACAGACTGCACACAGATTCTACACACACAATGACACACACAGAAAGACACACACAAAAATCACACCCACACAGACACAGGAAAAGGCTCCACACACCCCCAAAAAGATCCTACACTCACACAGACTACACACAGAAATCACACACACAGATTCTACACACACAGAAATCACACACAGAAAAGCTCCACACACCCCCAAAATTAGACTACACTCACAGAGACTACACACAGATTCTACACACACAGAAATCACACCCATAAACACACAGAGAAAAGCTCCACACCCCCAAAAATAGTTTACACTTACACAAACTACACACAGATTCTACACACACAGAAATCACATAGAGAAAAGCTCCACACGCCCCAAAAATATTCTACACTCACACAGACCACACACACAATGACACACAAAGAAAGACACACACAGAAATCACACCCACACAGAAAAGCTCCACACACCCCCCAAAAGATTCCACACTCACACACACACAGAAAAACCCCACATTCACACAAAAAGACCCATGCACACCCCAAAAAGCCTCCACACTCCACAGAGAGCCCAGCATCACCTGGGAGAGGGAGGAGAACCTGCATTCCAGGCTTTGTTTCCCTTTACCAACTCTTTTATCCAGTGGCTGTGGCATATAAAACATCTGCATTCCCAGGGAGCACCAAGGCCCCTGGTAAAGCAGAATAAAGCTCCCTATTTCCAGAGAGAGGTGTTTAAAGGTTGTTTCCCTCTCCTCCCTCTCCACAGCCCCAGGCAGCTTCCCACAGGTAGGAGGAGGCCCCTGGCAGCTGCTGTGAATTCCCTGCTATCACTAAAGAATCCCAAACACTGATTTTAGGGTCCCACGTGGCCTTTCCTGCATTTCACTGCTGTTTTAAGGGCTGCTTTCAAAACGTATCAAGAGTTTTCATGGATTCAGAGCTGGATAATCAATGCCTATCAGAGCACATTGTTGAAGACACGCAGGGAAAATGCATTTCACCAAATGAGTCCAGGCACTTCTGATGCTGATTAACAATTAACTGCCCTCCAATCAGACTCAGAAGTTGATTAACTACTGCATCCTTGGTGCAGGAAGGAAAACAACTCAGGTAAAGAAACCCAAATAAACAAGAGTTTAACATTCTCCCAGAAGAAAATAAACCATTTGTAGGAGCAGGGTTGTCAGAAAAATCCTGAAGGGATTTCCCCTCATCTCTTTTTCCAGAGAATAAATCCCAGATTCCTGACAGAAACCCACGTTTTACGTGTGTCTACATTACATCTTCCTGCAGTAGTAAAATGAGTGAACCTGAAGCTTTCAAAGGAACTTTATTGCTCATTTTATGGATTTCCCTTTGATGAGCTGCCATTCCAGCAGGCAATCTCAGTTTTGTACCTTTGGTGCTCCTCCTCTGCTCAGCCCCACCCATTTCCAGGCTGGCTGTGGGAACAGCAGGAGCTGGGAATTTTGCCAGGCATCTCCCATCAGGAATCCTCCCAGCAGGGAGCCAAACCCCACAAGGACTGGCTCCAAATCCATCATGGAGAGAGATAAAATACGACGGGAAAAAGGCACAGCAGAGAAGCCACCGAGGGAACGGTGCTCCAGGAAACCCAGGCTAATTTTAGTGATGTGGAATAAAGATTGGAATTGTCAAGGATGGAAAATCCCTCTCAGACCACTGAGTCCAACCATTCCCAACACTGCCCCATGTCCCTCGTGCCACATCCACAGGGCTGTGAAATCCCTGCAGGGATGGGGACTCCACCTGAGCACCTTCTCCTGAAGAAATTTGTCCAATATTCAATTTAAACACTTCCTGGTGAAGTTTGAGGCTGTTCCCTCTCCTCCTGTCCCTGTTCCCTGGGAGCAGAGCCAACCTGGGGCTGTGCTCCTCCTGGCAGGGAATTCCAGAGAAGGAAAAGATCCCTGGGGATCCTCCTTTGCTCCAGGTGAGCCCCTGCCCAGCTCCCTCAGGGATTCTCCGGCCCCTGCCCGGCTCCCTCAGGGATTCTCCAGCCCCTGCCCGGCTCCCTCAGGGATTCTCCGGCCCCTGCCCGGCTCCCTCAGGGATTCTCCGGCCCCTGCCCGGCTCCCTCAGGGATTCTCCGTTCCCTTCCCGGCTCCCTCAGGGATTCTCCGGCCCCTTCCTCAGCCCATTGCCCAATTAATAATTCCCAATTAATAATTCTGTGTTTATGACCCAACCCAAGGGAGGAGCCAGGCCCTGGTGTCCAGGTGGGTCTGGTTCCTGCAGTGAGCATCACCTGCAAACATCTGGAGGTGACAGGGCTGGACCAGGCACCTTCCCCACCCCTCCCAGGGCTCAGTCCCTGGCTGCTCCATCCCTGGGATGTTTCTTCTCCTCCAGGTTCAAAGCCAGGTCTCCAGGACCTGTCTGCTCCTCAAAGGATGAGTTTATAGGACTTGACAGAGTTGGCTTTTCCCGCTGCAAAGGAAGGAAGTTGCTTTAAGCTCAAAAAAAAAAAAAAAAAAGCCAGAACCATCTGGCAGAGCACAGCTGTGGAAATATTATCCATCTAATTATTTATAGAGGTACCTGTGCAGGGACGAGATCAGTTCTCATAATTACATCAGGAAAACGCTCTTTTGATATAACATCAACTCACAAAAATACACCGGGGGCTCAGGCTGGGGAGAAAACATCATTTTCTTTGCTTTCTGCAACCTCAAAGCAGCAACAAGTTTGTTTTCTGCCGGTGGTCCGGGCTTCAAATGAGACCTTTGGCATCTGAAAGCCATTAAAGTGCACGGTCACAACAGCCCCAGCCATCAGAGAGACAAAACAAAGGCACAAATAATGAAGCGACTCTTGTTCCCATTAAATCAATAGCAGGAACATTCCAGGAACAAACAGCCCCGGGTGTCCCCGGGGATGCTCCAGAGGAGGCGCCCCCAGGAGCTGATTTCCAATGGAAATGCCGCTCTCCAGCCCTGGGGTTTACATCACATTTCCCCTCTTTGCTTCTCGGAGCTCTGTAAACCCATGGGAAGAGCTGGAGCGGAGCTGGCTGTGGTTTGGAAGTGCCGGCTCTGGAATTTCGGGATGCTGAGCGCTGTGGAGAGCGCAGGAGAGAGGGGGGAAAGTTCCCCTGAGGTTTCCAAGGAGAAAACCGGGAATTTCTGAAGAAATCCCAGGTTGGGTGTGGGAACCCTGGTTCCTGCTGGGAATTTCAGCCTTTCTGTGCTGACAGACTCTGACCCCCAGGAGAACACTGCATTGACCTGAGGCCGTGGAGAAGCTTCCAAAATGGAATGATGGAACTGGGATTGTGGGTGTGGAGTTTGGATAGAAGTGTGTGAGATCACAGGGTGGGAAACTCAGAGTTTAAGGGTTTAGAATACAGTAATGTATCTAGAGCAAGGTGGAAGGTTTAGGGCGGGGGCTGGTCCTTCTTTACCTCTTTGTTCTTCTTCTCCTTCTTCTCCTCCTTCTTCTTCTCCTTCTTCTTCTTCCCCTCCTTTCTTCTCCTCCTTTCTTCTTCACCTTCTTCTCCATGGGTTTGGATGGTTTTGTGTAATTGGATAAAAAGTCCCCATTGCAGGACATGAGTGATTAGTTATTGGGTTAAATTGAAAATAATTCAGGTGTCATTTATTAATTGGACAGTTTATCCTCAAAAAGCCTTGTAGAGGGAGAGCTAAACCTCCATTTTTAGTGTGTCAGAGAGAAGTACTGTAGAAGTCACACTCTGTGAGACTGTGACAGAGATAAGAACTAATAAACAGCTGAATCCCAACAAGAAATCCTGTCTCACACATTTAATCCTGGTCTTGGCAGAAAAAAGGAGCCAAGAACCAGCAGCTGGGATGTCCCTGTCCCCTCAGCCACAGCAGCCATCCCCAGGGAATGCTGGCCCAGGGAATCACTCCAAGGTTCAAAGGATTGAACCAGGCAGGAGGAGAAACCTCAGGGAGGGGCTGTAAATTTAGTAAGAGCTTGATAAATGCTCCCACTGCCTTAATTATCCCAGGAGCTGGGATTTTGTGCCTGCCAGGGAAGTGTCTGGTGCTGGGTTTTGACAGTAAGTGCTTGTGCATCCCAAATTACCCATTATAAATTAATAAAGGAAATGGGAGTTAAATGAAAATCATCCCTGTGCTGCACCTAACGGGGCTCCAGGAGAGCTGGAGAGGGATTTTTGACAGGCCTGGAGTGACAGGACACAGGGAATGGCTTCCCACTGCCAGAGGGCAGGGATGGATGGGACATTGGGAAGGAATTCCTGGCTGTGAGGGTGGGGAGGGGCTGGAGGGGAATTCCCAGAGAATTTGTGGCTGTGCTGTCCCTGGAAGTGTCCCAGACCAGCTTGGACAGGGCTTGGAGCAGCCTGGGATGGTGGAAGGTTTCCCTGCCCATGGCAGGATGTGGAATTAGATGGATTTTAATGTCCCTTCCAACCCAAGCCAGTCTGGAATTCCGTGATTCGCAAGTTCTGGAAGTGCAGAGATGATGAATCCATCCGTCAGCTGAGCCAATGTAGGAGGAAATGTTCCCATGTTTTATAGGGAAATGTCTCAGGAATGCAAACAGTCATTTTCACCCCTTTTCCTTTCTCCTTTTGCACAAAGCAAACTTACAGCCAAGGCTCCTTTCCAAGAATAAATGTTATCTCAGTTTTTAAATTAGAAATTAAAGTCTTGTCAGCCCTGGGAGACAGGGAAGGAAACTTAGATTATAATACCGCAGGAGACTGAAGGCTGGAAGAGAAGGGGGCTTAGTCAAATGGTTTAAAAACACAGTTTTAGGTACTGACAAGCTCTTACAAACACGGGGCCAATGTGATGGCTCATAAAAATTCAGCTTTCTTAGGCTAATGCATCACAGCCAGCAGCAGGGATGGATTAAATCCCAGCCAGGATTTGGGCAAAATGAGGGAAAACCAGCAAAGAGATTTCTACTCCCTTTCAACACCCAAGTTTTTGTCATTCTGTGGCACAGCAGAGAGCTCAGCCACAAAAACCCCCCTTTTATTATGAATATTGTTAATAAATAACAACCCAGCCCTGCCATGTGATGCATTTTTCTCTTGATGCCTGTGGGCCACAACCTGCAGGCTTTGCTCTTTCCATACTCCCAGTCCCCAAAATGTGCTGCAATCCCAAATTTCATGGCAACAAATCCAGGGAAATCTTCAAGTTCTGCATCCAGTTTGCCCATTTCTGCTGGGGAACAGAGGAGGCCAGCTGGGAACCTGGTGGGAAAGAGGGTTTTTTAATGGAATTACCATGGGAAATGTGGGTTATGAGGCGGAAAACTGCAAAGAAAAAGGGAAAATGTGTTTTGATATGGGTTGGTTTTGGCAGTAGGACAAGGGGGAATGGAAAAGGAGGAAGATTTAGGCGAGATATTGGGATGGAATTCCTGGCTGGGAGGGAGGGGAGGCCTCAGCAGGGCCTGGTGTGCAGGTGTGTGAGCAGCAGATGGAGGTTTGGGCTCCCACACCGTGTCCTACCTGTCACCATCCCAACAGTTTAAAGGGATGAAACTCCTCCATCTGCTCCTGCAGCTCGTGCAGAGCCCGTGCTCTCCAGATTATCGCTTTTAATAAATGAATGAATATAAAGTGGCTTTGGGAGGCCAGAGCTGACCCCTGATCTCTGCTGACAAATTCCTGCCAATATTTCCCGACAAACCCCGAGATCTCGGGTGTTCAAAGCAGAGTTTTTATCAGAAAACTGCTTTCTGTGGAATGCACTTTCTCACTTTCTCTCCTGCGGTTCTGCTTTATCCCAATCGTAAAAATGTGGAATTTGTGTGAGAGTAAAAGTGAAAAGTAGCAGGTGCTTGAGGTTCAGGTGTGAAAAACCCTTCTGTGAGTGCAAACAGAGCAGGGCACTTTGTGAGGGGCTGATTCCAGTGAATCTTTCCTGCTGTGGGATCACAGAATCCCAAAATGGTTTGGGTTGGAAGGGACCTTAAATCCCATCCATCCCACCCCTGCCATGGCAGGGACACCTTCCACTGTCCCAGGGTGCTCCAGACTGGCCTTGGGCACTGCCAGGGATCCAGGGGCAGCCACAGCTGCTCTGGGAATCCCAGCCCAGCATCTCTCCACCCTCCCAGCCCAGAATTCCATCCCCATATCCCACCTAAATCTCCCTTCCTTTTCCATTCCCCCTTGTCCTCCCACCAAAACCAACCTGTATCAAAACACATTTTCCCTTTTTCTTTGCAGTTTTCTGCCTCATAACTCACACTTCCCATGGCAATTCCATAAAAATCCTCTTTCCCACCAGGTTCCCAGCTGGCCTCCTCTGTTCCCCAGCAGAAATGGGCAAACTGGATGCAGAACTTGAAGATTTCCCTGGATTTATTGCCATCAAACAGCACCAGAGTTTAGCATACATTACCAGCACGGGCTTTAAATCAAAGGAGCATTTCTTAATCCATTATTTATAATGAATCAATTATTAATGGGGATAGCTTTTTCTCCCCTAATAAATTATTATAAACTCTGCTGTAACACGCTGTACCAATATGTACTATATAAATTATGGGATGTGGTTCGGGTTATGAGGAATTTAAGCAGCTCCCTGAGACGTTTGCTGGCACAGGGCTGGCAGCGTTGCATTTATTGCAGCTTCAAGCAATCAGAGCTCCCCATTGCAGCTCCTTGATTTGCTGGGAGACAGATCCTTCAATAAATCACCTGGTAAAGATCTGTATTATTTACACAGCAATGGGAATAAATGTGGGGTTTGTATTACTGGAAAGAGGAAACCTTTTTCTTGAAGCTTTTTCTGCTTTCTCCTCTTCAGTGCTGAATTTTTTCCTTCTCATTTCTTGGTGCTTCTACTGTTTTTTGGTTATTCTCTGTATTTTTAGATCCAGCACTGTGGGCCTGGCTTTGCTGTGGCTTCCCAACACAAACTTGTGGCTGAGGGGGATTTTGCTGTGGCTCTGGTTTTGGGGTCCTCCCCAGAGCCCTGCAGGACCTGGACATCTCCTTGTGAGGGGAAGAAGAATCTCCAGAAGCACAATTCAGGAGGATCAATAAATACTAAAGCCTTCAATAAATCCTTCAATAAATCCTTCCCTAAATCCCCTGGTAAAGATCTGATGTGAATAAATGTGAATAAATGTGGGGTTTGTATTACTGGAAGAGGAAATGTTTTTCTTGAAGCTTTTTCTGCTTTCTCATCTTCAGTGCTGAATTTTTTCCTTCTCGTTTCTTGGTGCTCCTACTGTTTTTTGATATTTTTTCTGTATTTTTAGATCCAGCCTGGCCATGGGCACTTCCAGGGATCCAGAGGCAGCTGCAGCTTCTCTGGGCAACCAGGGCCTCACCACCCTAAAAGGGAATCATAATAATCACAATGATAATCATAGAAAAATTCCCAAAAAATATGCAATGATTCCCAGGTGGGGTGTGGATATAAGAACGGGGTGTCTGATACCCAGCACACCAAATCCTGAATGTATCAGGGATAAACCTTCCCACAGCCCCCACTCAGCCCCGTGACCCCCGATTCCATCAGAAAACCTGGAATCCTCCCGGAGCAGCTCCATGGGATGGCAAATTTACCTCTCCAACAGCCTCATTAATTTCCTGAATAAACACAAAGGCCCAGCCTCTCCCTGGCCTGCATCCACACATTCCCAGTGTGCCAGGAGCTCTTCCAAAGGCTCCCAGCCCCCGAGGTTCCCGTGCTGGTGGCGGGCACTGCTGGGAGAGCCGATCAAAACCCCGCTTTTATCAGCATATCAAAGCACTCCGAGACTCGTTTCCATTTTAATGCCTCTCTGCGAGTGCTCTTAGCCATTTTTAGTCATTTTGGCTTTAATAACACCATCTGCATTTAAAGAGCAAGCGAATTCCCTGCTTCCAGCTTGCTTCCTGGGTGGATCCTGATGTACCATGGTGATCCATGTGTACAGACCTACATCCCAGAGAAACTGCCCCTAAAAGTGTCCCAGGCCAGGTTGGATAGGCCTTGGAGCTCCCTGGGATAGTGGGAGATGTCCCTGCCCATAGAACTGGGTGAGCTTTAAGTTCCCTTCCATCCCAAGCCATTCTGGGATTCAGTGATCCATGTAAATCCTGGAGAGAGCTGCAATTCCAGGGTCTCTATGACAACGGTGACAAGCCCAGGCTGGCTGTCACTGCGTTTCCTCCGTGCAGGATCCAGAGTTTCCCATCAGACAGGAAAATTCCCCCTCCACTACTTCATCAATCCATCTCTGCTGAGTGACCAGCAGGTGGGAACTGTGAGGAAAACTTCCTCTTTTCCCAGGAATAATGACCTCATCCCAGGAGGTCTGCACAGGAACTGTCTCTGTGCTGTTCAGGGACAGCCATGGTGGCCCAGCTGTCCCCACTGTGACCTCAGCTGGACATATCCAGCCCTGTCACAGACACATTTTATGAAAAATCTTTTCGTTAGGATTTTTCTCCTAAGAAGCTGAGAGGCTTCAGAAACAAAATGTGAACAGTAATTATCTGTTGCTGTGGAATGCAATGAGTGCATCTTTGATTGGTCTCATGTGGTTGTTTTTAATTAATGGCCATCAAAGTCTAACTGTCTCAGACAAGATTTTATTATCATTTTATTCTTTTGTATTCTTTTCAAGATTTCTGATGAAATCTTTCTTCTACTCTTTTAGTGTAGTTTAATATATCATTTTCTTTTAATATATCATAAAATAATAAATCAGCCTTCTGAAACACAGAGTCAAGATTCTCATCTCTTCCCATGTCGAAGTTACCCGCAAATTCGACATTTGGTGAGCCCGAGTGAAGAACATTGCCACACAACCCTGTGATGGTCCTGCTCAGGTGACAGCCACAGTGGCCCAGCTGTCCCCAGTCTGTGACCTCAGCTGGACATGACCAACCCCTGCCTTCAGAAGGGCTCCAAGCCTTTCTTCCCTGGATTCTTTCCCCTGGGATTGCTGCCATGGTTCAAGGACCTGCCACGCTGCCGAGGGACACCAGAACATTCCAGCTCCAAGAATGCTTCTGGAAAAGCTGCATCCATTCACCACTTTAATCCTTTAAATAAGGATTTTGCCACATGCTCCTGCTTTTCCTTGACCTCCTGTGCTGGCCGTGCCCATGACAGGGGGTCAACCTTGCCGATCCTCAAGGTCCCTTCTGTGGGAAGCCAGGAAATTCCTCTGGCTGCCCTGGAGGGCTCGAGCCCCTGCCCAGGGGGCTCAGAGACCTCAACACAGAGCCCAAGACCCCTTTGATTTAACCCTTGGAAAAAACAACCACCAACCTTGTATGAAGATCTGCAAGCCACAACAGTTTAAGTAGAATGATAGTGAATTTATCATGGGGTAAAAAATACATTTTTGGGGTTTTTAGAATGGGGGTTCAGGGGGCAAGATGGAGGAATCTGGGCATGTCCAGCCTTTCTCCTTCTTCTTCTTCTTGGCCTCCATCTCCTGCTGTGATGGTGGCACTTTTAGATTGGTTTAGAGTAGAAGCTCAGTGTCTAACATAGGTGATGGGGATTGGGAAGTTATGGTGAATACTGCACACGTAGTTTTTGGTATAAAAAGATAACACCAGTGTGCCTCTGTCTGACCTGCTGAATGGACCTCAGCTGGACAGGAGAAAGAATTTTATAGATAAGAAATAATAAACAACCTTGAGACCGAGAACTGCAGAGTTCTGACTCCTTCTTCAACAGTCAGGCTGAGAAAAGAGAGTTTCTAATCTATCTCGGGGTCACTCTGACCAGCCAGAGATCGCAATACATGGAAAGAAGTCCCCTGTCATGTTGAGGTGGAACTTGTTGTGTTTTATTACACGGCCACTGCTCCTCACCCTGTCCTGGGCACCCCTGCACAGAGCCTGGCACCACACCCAGGTGGGCTGAAACTCCAGGTTTTAGTGGATCCCTCCCCAAAACCTGGATGTAGCAATTGGAGTCACAACCTGCATTTGACATCTTCCTTAAATCCCAGCTTCTGGGTCGATGGTGGGATGTGAGACTCAGCTCTTTCCACAGAGACTCCCAGTTGAAAAGCACACTTCAAACATGACATTTGCTGGCTCGGAATCAAAAAAAGCCTTTCAATAGACCCACACTGACATTCTCTACCCAGCCAAATGTTGAAGTCAGCGTCAAACTGGAGTCATTTTCATACAGATTCATGATCTTTAACATTTCTGAGCTAAGAGAGAAAAGCACTTTACAAAGCCCTCTGGGGATATGACCCATAAAACAGCAGTTGAACCTTGGGCTCTCCGGAACTGCAGCTTACACACGTCTCTATTGAAGTAGCTGCACTTCATTTTCCCCCAATTTTCATCCCTTTCTCAAAGCCATGAGTCACAGCCCTGAGAACTCCCCAGCTGCCCCCCATGGCAGCCCTCCAGCTCCTGTCCCAGCAGCCAGGGTGAGGTGAGTTTTGTCTTGGTTTGGAAAGCCAGGAGTCTGCTGAGGAAGGCAGGAGCCTCCCCTGAACTGGAGAATGTAAACCCTCCCCACCCCTCTGAATTGCTATACATTTTAAATTAAGGGGCTCTCAGGCAAAAATATGGGAGCAGGAAATAACAGTTCTTTAATAGGGAAGAAAATAAAAG
>JAWMQZ010000289.1:1644691-1661409 GCA_035584835.1 Tangara arthus | reverse complement strand
GCACACGTAGTTTTTAGTATAAAAAGATAACACCACCCTGGGGCAGGCAGAGTGCCTCTGTCTGTCCTGCTGAGCAGACCTTGGCTGGACTGGAGAAAGAATTTTATAGATAAGGAACAATGAACAACCTTGAGACCGAGAACTGAAGAACTCTGACTCCTTCTTCGAGTGCTGGGCTGGGAAAAGAGAATTTCTGACACGTCTCAGGGTCACTGTGAGCAGCTAAAGCCCCGAGACCTTCCAATCCCAACCATTCCACGGTGTTTCTTTGTTTTCCACGGGAACAACTGAGCTGGTTTTCCACGGCAGGACCCCCGGGATCCCACAGGTGGAAGGGGCCATCCCCCAGCAGTGCTGGAAATCATTAAATTGGAGCGGTTTCGGAGCAGAGCCGCGGGGATGGCGGAGGAGCTCGGCCGATAATGAAAGACACCGGGAACTCAATTTGTTTTCCTTAACGAACAGAAGGTTAAGAGAGGATCCGCTGGCAGCCTCTAATTACTTCTGGAATTTAAATGTGATAATAGAGGGCTCCCTGGCCAGGCAGATGAAAGTACACCCAACCCCGTGCCTGCGAGATTAAAATTCAGCCTTGAATTAAAAGCACCTTTTTAGCAGTGCAGGTTATTAAGCGCTGAAACAACCGTCGAGAGATCTTCTGATTTGAAGAGGTTTTTTTTTCTTTTCCCCCCCTTTCCAAACCTAAAGCTTTAATTCAAATAGAAAAATCCCCAGGCATGTTTTACATGGGAGCTCAGGCCAGATAATCACGATGGCTTTTTGCCAACCTTATCAAGTATTAATGTGCCATCACCCCGCTGCCCTCCTTCTGTGCTCTGCTCATCAAGTAATAATTTTGTCAGCAAACACAGAGAATTTCTCCAGCGTGGTGTCACCAGAGGTGGCCAGCAATGAGGAGTCCAGGGCTGTGTCCATAGAACACCCTGGACGTGGCAGGAACCACCTGTGGGTGACAGCTGAGTGCTGTCAGCAGATCCCTGAGGGGATTTTTCCACCTGGATATTGAAGGGAGGTGCTGGGACAGCGAAGGGTCTGAGGCCATGGGGACAGCTTGGGGACAGGCTCAGCTGGAGCCAGGAGCAGGAGCTGGAGAACCACCAGGAGGATGGAGAAGGTGCCACCAAGGGAGAAGACACCACCTCGGTGGAAGGTGCCACCGCCACGCCAAGTGGCACCGTGATAAAAGATGCTGTGAGAAGGTGCCACCACCCCAAAAGTTGCCACCACCACACATGGTCCCACCTCTCTGAAAGGTGCCACCAACACTCTCATGATGGAAGGTGCTACCATGATGGGAAGTGCCACCACCACTCGAGGTGCCACCACCAGTCCAGATGCCACCACCACTCAAGCTGCCACCATAAGGGAAGGTGCCACCACGCCACAAGCTGTCACTGTGACAGAAGGTGCTACTGCCATGCAAGGTGCCCCTGTGAGAAGATGCCACCACCACACAAGGTGCCACCACGATGGCAGGTGCCACCACCATGTGTGGGTTTTAAGCCCAGCTGGAGATGAAAATCCTTGGAGCCGCTCGCTCTTTTCCCTCATTCTGGTGGAACGGTGAGGAGGATCAAAGTCAAACTTGTATGTTGAGGTAAGAGCAGTTTAATTATGGAAAATAAAGAATAAGAATACGAATAAGAATAAGAATACGAATAAGGATAAGAATAAGAATAAGAATAAGAATATGAATAAGAATAAGAATAAGAATAAGAATAAGAATAAGAATAAGAATAAGAATAAGAATAAGAATTTTTAAAAGCAATTTCTCACCATCCACTGACTGATTCCAGACCCCCCTTCCCAAATCCAGACGACCCTTCTGGGCTGCTGCTTGCCCCCTCCACACGGGTCCCACGGGGCCATTTTAGAAATGTACACGTGGAACATAAATCAAGGGCAATTTCCAGCCCTGTGGCTGTGGTTTGTGTTCCTCACGCAGTGCAGCAGGTGGGATGGATGGTGGGATGCTCCAGGCTGTGCTCCCCACTGGAATGTGCCCCTCAGAGAGCTCTGGTGATTTGTCAGCAGACGAGAACGTGGCTGAGGAGCTGCTCTGCCTTTGGAGGAATTTTATTCGAGCAGTAATGGGTTCAGAGTGAAAGAGGAGAAACTTGGGTGCGATATTGGGAAGGGATTCCTGGCTGGCAGGGTGAGGAAGGACTAGGCTGGAATTCCCAGAGCAGCTGTGGCTGCCCCAGGATCCCTGGAAGCACCCAAGGCCAGGTTGGAGCACCCTGGGACAGTGGGAGGTGCTGGGGTTGGAATGGGGTGGGATTTAAGGTCCTTTCCACCCCAAACCATTCTGGGATCTCAGGACCTGCACTAAGCAATCCCTGTGGTCAGGAGATGTCACTTTAGTGACAGGAAAATCACCAAATGGGTTTTCAGGAAGCTGTTGGGAGCTGGGAATGAGGGCAGGGCCTTCAGATCTTGGTGCCCCCACAGGCAGGGCCGGGAAAAGGGTGAGGCAACTTATGGAGAGCAACTTATCCAAGAGTGGAGCAGGAACAGTCCTGGGGAAGCCTCAGTGCTGGCAGAGGCCCTGAGGGGAAGGAATGTTCGTTTTGTGCCCTGAGCAGCAGGAACCTGAGCAGTGCCCTCAGCACATCCCCATCCTGCTCCTCCAACCCTGCCTCGCTCTGCAGTTCCACAGCTGACTTCGCTAAAAATACCCCTTTGTCCTGTGCTTTCTAACTTCCTGCCGCTTCTCTGTAGTCAAAAGTGGAGCTCGCTGCCAAAATCAGATACTCAAGGAGCTCTGTTACTGATGAAATCAACTGCTACCACGTGACAGCTGCAAACATCTGGAATCCATCGCCCAGGCTCCGTGTGGGATATTTGATCCTGCTCAAATATCAGCCTGGAGCTTGAGTATCTGCAGCTTTCTCAACCCCAAAACAATTCCTGCAGAAAGTGCCTTGCAGATAATCAAAATTTCAGGGAAAAAAAAAAAAAACAGAAAAAAAAATTAATGTTGTCAAAACAGAAGGATTTTTGAAAACTTTAATGATATTTTTTTAACTTAAGGGAAGCGTTTTGCTCCAAGGGAGTTGGGAGGTGTTTCTCATCTGTGGTGGGAAGGGAAATGCTGCTCCCCAGCACACCATGAATTAACAACCCACACGTGGAGCTGCTCCCTTGGGCAGCACAGGCTGAGCAGGAAACCTTCCCAGCAGGATTTGGGGTGTCCTGGGAGGCTGGGGTGGCACACCTGCAGCCCTGAGAGGTGACAGCAGCACCTGGAGATGTCCTGGGGCAGGACAGGCACCTGAGCTGGGGACAAGGCCCTGAGCACCATCCTGCCTCCCCAAAAGGGTGCAGTTGGGTCTGGGATGGAGATAACGGGGGATGTGGAGCCAAAATCCATGGATCTGGGGCAGGTGGGACAAAAGCACCCGGAGCACAGGTTATTCTGGGCTAGAGGGCTGCCAGCCATTCCTGGCACATCCCTTTCCTGGCAGAAATGCCAACCTGCAATCCAAACATCACTGTCAGATTAAATTCTTGTTTTCATTCAGTATTACTGAGAACAGCACGCGCTCCCACCCCGCATTCCCAAGACAGATTAAGCCTAAAACATCCTTCTATCATTTTATTGTGGGTGTAGGATCCATGCAGGGGGATTGGAAAGGATTCTCTGCTTTCTGGAAAGGGTGGAAACAACTCTCTCACCCTCATGCCCTCAGTGGGCAGCACATTCCCTGCCACTCCTGCTGCACTATCCCAGCCCCTAAAACTCCTGGGATTAGTCCTGTGTTGCCAGGAACAGCAGAACAACACAATTATCAGTGTGAAATCTCTCTATCTAGCTAGTTAAAATAATTATAATTAATTTATATAGAGGTTCAGCTCTGGTAAGATGCAACCACGACCGTCCCTTCTCCCTGCAGTCCCCAGGAGCATCCCGGGGCATGGCCACTGCCCCCAGTGCTCAGCCCCTGCAGGGGGGTCCAGAGCCAAACAGGGCTTTGGAGTCAGCTCTTCCTCTTCCCTGCCTTTGGAATTTCACTGGATTTCCAGGCACATCTCCCCCCAGGTGCCTGTGCACAGCTGAACCCCTGCACACGGAATGTTCGGCAGGAAAACGCAGGAAGAGCCAAGCAGCCTCACCGGGGAGGCCTGGGAAAAGAGAGCAGGGAAACACCTGCATTCCCAGCCCCATCCCAATTCATATTTGAACATTTTCCACGGAGCTGGGACCCTCTCAGCAGAGAGCTGTGGAAGAACTCCTTGCTGGTTTAATCCGGAGCTTCCCAAATTCCCCCAGCAGGTTTGATGTGCACAAAGGCCCAGCTCTGTCCCCCTCCCCTGGCACAGCACTGGGCTCCTCCTCTTGAGATGGTTTTATTAATTAAACTATGAGGTTTTATTAATTAAACTCTCAGGTTTTATTAATTAAACCCTGAGGTTTTATTAATGTGGAGTCCTGGGACACTTCAGCTGGCAGGGGAAAGCTCAGGAGGAGACAGAATTCCCAGGAGGTTTCCAAAGGCAACTCCAAAATTGTAACTATTAATTCCTAAAAATCTCAGGTTTTAGCCACTGAAAACTGCATGGGAATTCCAGGATGCTTTTTGCCCGAGTCTTGCACCTGTAGATGGCAAACATCAAGCTCTGCTAGAAAAGCAAACATTCCTGAATTCAATCCTACAGCTCCAGGGCTTTTCCCTTCCCCGCGCTCCCTGGGCAATTCTTGCCCCTGGAGCTCCATAGATCCTTCTCATAAATTAACCAAGGAATGCTAAAAACCCCCAAATTATTACCACAAGGTCCAGTCAATCTGTGCCTGCTGTCCCAGGAGGAGCTTCGCCTAAAATAAAAAACCCTGCAGCGCCTCATGCAGATCCCTAAATCTTTAGCCCCAAATGCAGCAATCCCAAAAATCCATATTCCTGCAGCACGACAGGATTAATAATTTTTGTGCAGTGGTTTGTTTCATTTTCTTTTTGTCACATCACACAATTTGTCACCGAGGGGAACTGCTCTGCTCCTTGTCTTGTTCACAGGAGCAACACCCTGAGGGCAACCCACGCTCCCAGTAGCCAAAACCTTGGGATTCACTCCAGTTTCTGGCCCCAAAAGCTGTTTTGGGGTTGGCACATCCCTTCCCATGGAGTTTGACCCTCTCAGGGATTCACAGCTCAGCTGGAACAAGGGCATCCCAAGTGCCACCGGCACTGGATGGCATTGTGGCTTCTGGAGAATGGGAATTGGGAGCTCGTCCACATCCAAGGGGTTTCATCCCAGAGGGAATGGGGAAAAACCTGGTCCAGCCCTGAGCTGGACTCCCAGAGACCTGGTTAGGATTTAATCCTTGTTCAAAGGGTTTCATCCCAGAAGGAGCTGGGAAGGGCACAGCCAAGCCTTGAGTTGGACACCCAGAGACCTAATTAGAATTTAATCCACATTCAAGGGGTTTCATCCCAGAAGGAACTGGGAAAAGCACAGTCAAGGCCTGGATTGGACTCCCGGGAACCTAACGAGGATTTAGTCCCTGTTAAAGGGGTTTCATTCGTGAAGGAACTGGGAAGAACATGGTCAAGTCCTGGGTTGGATTCCCAGAAACACAATGAGGACCTAAACCCCATTCCAGGTGCATCATCCCAGAAAGAACTGGGAAAAATGTGGTCGAGTCCTGGGTTGGACTCACAGAGACATAGCTCAGATTTAATCCCTATTAAAGGAATACCATCCCATAAAGGACTGGGAAGAACGCGATCAACTCTGGGCTGGATTCCCAGGAACCTAATTAGGATTTAAATAGTGATAAATGGGTATCATTCTTGAAGGAAATGGGAAGAACATGATCAACTCTGGGTTGGATTCTCAGGAACCCAATGAGGACCTAACCCACATTCCAGGTGCATCATCCCATAAGGAGCTGGGAAGAGCCTGGTCCACCCTGGGTTGGATCTCCAGGAACCTAATTAGGATTTAATCATAATAAATGGATATCATTCCAGAAGGAACTGGGAAGAACTGGGCCTGCACTGGATTCCCAGGAACGTAGTGAGGACCCAATCCCCATTCCAAGTGCATCATCCCATAAAGAACTGGGAAAAGTGTGGTCTATCTTGGGTTGGATTCCCAGAAACCTAATTAGGATTTAATCCCTATTAAAGGGATATCATCCCATAAAGAACTGGGAAGAGTCTGATCTATCTTGGGTTGGATTCCCAGAAACTTATTTAGGATTTAATCCATATTAAAGGGATATCATCCCATAAAGAACTGGGAAGAGCCTGGCCCACCCTGCATTGGATTTCCAGGAATCTAATGAGAATCCAACCCCCATTCCAGGTGCATCATCCCATAAGGAACTGGGAAGAGCCTGATCTATCTTGAGTTGGACTCCCAGCCATCCACGCCCTCCTGCCACACTCCAGAGGTGCAGGCAGCTGGGCAGAGGATATTTTGCCTTTCCAAAGCTGTCCCCATTTCCCACAAATCCCAGGTTTTGTTCCCAGGCTGCTGCAGGGAGGTTCTCTGGTTGCTCAGCAACTGCTTTAGTGCCGATCAGAGCGTGGGGTGGTGGCTGCAATTCCTGCTGGACAAGGAATAGGGCAGGATCTGGAGAAGGATATGGAAAGGGAAGGGCAGGCGCTGCTCCCCGAGAGCTGGGAAATCCGGTTAGGCTGGGTTCATAAAAATCAGCTGGAATTTTGGGTGGGAAAATGTCATTTTGGGTGGGAAAGTGTCATTTTGGGTGGAAAATGTCATTTTTCACTGCTCCAGTTATCTGTGGGAAGGAAAGGAATCCATGGCATGGGACAATCCATGGCAGGGCCCTGCCAAACACTGCTGAGGCAGCCATGGATTGTCCCATACCATGGACATCCATCAGGAATTCAAGAATTCAGCCTTATTTTCACAGATGCACAGGAACCCAGAATTTGGGTAGAAAGGACCTTAAACCCCATCCAGTTTCACCTCTGGCACTTTCCACTGTCCCAGGCTGCTCCAAGACCCAGGCCTTGGACGCTTCCAGGGATCCAGGAATTCCCTGCCCACCCTCCCAGCCAGGAATCCCTTCCCAAAATCCCATTTAATCACTGTTCCTTCGGTGTGAAGCCATTCCCTCATGTTGGATAAACCAAAACCCTTTGAGAGCTTCTCCAGCAGTTGTTGGTTCTCCTTCCCCTTTCCAGCCTTCCTTCTGGAATCCACACCTCCTCCTCCTCCTCCTCCCTGCAGATTCCCTCTCTCCAAGTGGCAATTAGGTTGATCAGGGCACCGCTTTGCAGCTTACAGATTGCTCTCCTTAATTATTAAACAGGGGATTTGCATCCCGTCCCAGCAGGTTCCCTTTGAAGCTGGGGCTGAGCTGGGAATTCCCTCCTGCTGCCGATCCCAATCCAACCTCCCGCCACTTCCAGCTCTGGGAACACCCCCTGTGCACCTGGATTTTCCCACTTTTTCAGCTTTCCAACCCAATCCTGGCCGTTTCATGGCTCCCACTCCTTGATTTTCCACAGAAATCGAGCACAGCCACTGTTGCTGGTGGATGCGCAAAAAGAAAATCATGGAAGTGCTCCCAAAACCGTGGAGGTTTTCCTCAAAAATCCCATTTTTTTGGAGGTTGTATTTCAAAGCACATTTGGAATAGGTTTGGAATAAGGGTAAAAATATTCCTTGGGTCTCCTGGAGAATGGGATTTCCCAGGAATTGGTGCTCTCCAACCCAACTGTTGTCCTCCAGTCTCATCCCATATTTTATGGGAATATGCTGAACTTCCCCAGTGGATCTGATATTTAAAATCCCAGAAATTCCTCATACAGACATTATAATATATGCAAATATATACCTCTATATATTTTTTTTTATATTTAACATCCATTTTCTAGCACATTGTCTGGTTATTATTCTTTATATGCTAATTTTGATGGGAGTATTTTAATTTTCCTTGCATAGATCATTTCTAGTGTTGGAATATCCTTTTTTTTTCTCCCATTAGGGAATCTTTAAGCTGAGTTTATTTTCAGGAGCCTCTTTCCTCTTTCCAGGGTACTTGGCAGTAAATACTGGTGCAGATCAACATGCTAGAGAAAAAGGGGAGGAAAAGGGAAAAAAAGGGGAAAAAAGGAGGCAGGGGAAAGAGGGCAGGAAAAGGGGAAGAAATGGGGAAAAAGATGGCACAAAAAAGGGGTGGAAAGGGGAAGAAAAGAGGAGAAAAGAGGGTGTGGGGAAAAAAAGAGGAATAAAGAGGGAAAAGGGGGAAAAGTGAGGGAAAAGGGGGGAAGGTGGGAAAGGGGAGGAAAAGGGGAAAAAAGGGGAGGGGGAAAGGGGGAAAGGAAGGGAAAAGGGGAGAAGGAAGAAAAAGGGGAGAAATGGGAAAAAAGATGGCACAGAAGAAAGGGGGAAAAGGGGAAAAAGGGGAGAAAAGGGAGGGGAAAAGGGGAGAAAAGGGAGGAAAAATGAAGGAAAAATGGAAAAATAAAGCAGGAAAAAAGGGGAGAAATGGGAGGAAAAAGGGGAGAAAAGGGAGGAAAAAGGGGGGAAAGATGGGAAAAGGGGGGAATAAAATGAAGGATAAAGGGAGGAATAAAGGGAAAGAAGAGGGGAAAAGAGGGAGTGGGAAGGGAAGAAAAGGAGAAAAAAGGGAGGAATAAAGTGAAGGAAAAGGGGAAAAAAGACTTCCTGAGGAAATGAGAAGGCTCTGCATCCTGTCCTGATGGAAAATCCTCTCAGGAATGATTCCCAGGCTCTCTGGTGCAGCCTGAGCCCAGCTCTCCCTGCCCCTCCACATTTTCATTTCCCTCCCCAGCAATTCCCAGGGCAGCAAACCCCAGCAGGTCCTGGAGCCCCAACTTCCAAGGATTTTTATTCCCTATTTATTAATTTATTAACTCCATATTTATTTCCCCTCTCCCCACCCTGACAAAATGAACAGCTAGGCTTGAAATTTGGGCTGGATTTGATTTTGTTGAGGGAAATCTGGAGCCCATCCCTGCTCCTGCTGCCCCTCTGGAAGAGGAGGAATTCCTTCCACCCCATCCAGGGCTGCTCCCAAAAATCCTCCAGGGGAATTTTCTGCTGCTTTAACCTCCCCCAGCTGGGTGCAGGGGTCAGGACCCAATAAATGAGATTTCTGCTCGATTCTTTAATCACTGTTAATCCCATTACTGTGATCTCAGCCTCCATCTGGTCCTCCATGCATCTCACTTCCACTTTTCCCATCCCTTCCTTTTCACCTCCCAGGATTTCTCCAAGCACATTTCTGTTCTATTTTCCCTTTTCTAAATCTGGAATTCTCAACATTTTTATTTTTACACAAAGTTACGCCTCAAATCCTCCAAATTTCTGAATTTCTCATTTCAGGGCCAACAAAACTTTCCAGAAAATGCTATTTTTTTTTCTTTTCAAGTTCCCTTCCTACATATCCTAAATTTCTGCTACATTTCCAAAAGCTGCCTTTCCCTGGATCCTTTGAATAACTTTTAATTTAATCTCTAACCCAACAGAGCCTGGATACAGAAATTTTCCACTCTTCCAAGACCTTTCCTCATATCATATCCTCACATCATGTTTTGGCCACTCTTGGTCATAAACATAAATATAAAAAGTAGAAAAATATTAAAAATATAAAACACATGAAGTATTAAAAATTTAAAATTAAAAAAGTAAAAATAAAACTCAAAATTCAAAATAAAATTTAAATTAAAAATATAAAATAAAAATAAACATAAAAATTAAATAGAAATAGAAATAGAAATAGAAATAGAAATAGAAATAGAAATAGAAATAGAAATAGATATAAATATAAATATAAATATAAATATAAATATAAATATAAATATAAATATAGATATAAGTCTGCATATGAATATGAATATGAATATAAATATACTAATTGGAAGTTTCTATTAATGCTCTTTGGTTTTTCATTTTTAGCTTGCACAGGTGTTTGGGAACTTCTCCTTATCAAAAATAATTGCTTTCCCAAAAAAAAATTTTAAAATAGGGGCCTTATTGAGCTGTGGAGACTTTTATGGATTCACTACTGGTGATCAACCAATTGTGGGGTTTTCTCCACTGCAGGAAAAAGAGATTTTTAAAAGGTGAAGAGGAAAAAAAAAATCATTTAAAGCAGCGAGCAGAACAAACCTGGCAAGTTTTGAATCCTCAGCTCTGTCATTTTTGTGTCAAGTCGTGCAAATCCCAGCATTATCCACCTGACAGGATGCGTGCCTGGGATTCTATTTTTAGAATGAGAAATAATCTTAATGATCAGTTTGTCATCACTAAGGCAGGTGTGTGCACGGGACAAGGCTCCTGAACTCTGTCTGCTGGGGAAAAAACCCAGGAAAAACAACCAGAATTCCCAGTTTCCCTCCTTCCTTCCAAGAGAAAATCAAATGTTGGTTCATTTCTGAATCAACTTTTTTATCTCAAACTTTACCTACAAGCACATACTATAGAAACCTTCTATCAAACGTTAAAAATTCTCCATTTCTCACACTCTCCCACTTCACTCAGCTAAATATGGGGAATAATTCTCTTTCCCATGTTTTGCCTTCCCTATTTTTCCTGCTTCAATGCTTATTTTTATCAATATTTTAAATATATCTGTGTCTTTCCTGTTTTCTTCCGTGAGGGATTTGTGAGGGAATAAAATTCCCCCTGGAGATTGTTTGGGCTTTGTGCAGGTTTTGCCCCATGGAGGGCAGTACTTTTCCTTTTCCCACCTCCCCGGAGGAATTGGAACACCAGGAATTAACTTCCCATGGGCAGGACTGGCATCAAAGCCAGGATTTGGTGAGAAAATCCCTTATTTTCACATCTCTGCCATTCCTTTCCTTACAAATCCCTTCCCATCCCCTGGGGAGTGGGATGGAAACCTGGGTGGGATCTCAGGGTTCAGGATGGTGCTGCAAAGGCCACTCCAGAGCCCAATTTCCCATCCCTTAGGAGCTGGAACAACCCCAGAGGGGAATTTGAGCACCCAGGGGCTGCCTTCGAGTGCAAAACAAAATCAACAAAATTTAAAGAAAATTAAAAATGAACAAAATCAAGCACCAAGGTTATTAAAAAAAAAGGGGGTGAAGTTCTGGGCTGGTGCTGGCTGATGTGTCCCCAGCACGGTTTGGAGCATCAGGTTCATCTAAATGGGAAAAAAAATTACTTCTAAACCCCCCAAAAGTTGTTTATCATCATTTTTAGGAGGATTGTTTGATGCTTTTTTTTGTCAGTGGGATCCTGCAGAGGGAACTGGTGAGGAGCTGCTGAGATTGCTGAGTTCCTGGGAAATTTGGGAAAATTGGGGTGCAGAGCTGTCCCTGTCCCCAGAAATGCTCCAGCACCCTCAATTTGCCCCAAGGCAATCCAAACACTTCTCCAGAGCTAAAACCACCCAAAAAAAAAAAAAAAAAAGAAATAAAATTCCCCCATCGCTCCTTGAAAGGGTGAGACAAATATTTTGGGGTGATGAAGCGTCTTGGATCACATCAGAAATGGAATTTGGGGTTCAGCAGGACCCTGCGAGTGCAACAGGGGAATTTTCCAGGATTATTAGCATCCCAAAAAACCACCCGGGTGCCGAAGAAAATGGAATATTTAAAAGCCAGTGCTGATAAGGCCGGGTCTAGCAAAGTGTTTAAGCTTAAACTCGGGGTTAAGCACTGGTTTAGTCATGCTGAATGGCTCAGCCCCGCCTGTTCACACGGAAATGTCGATTTTCTGTCACCCCAAACCCACCCGAAGGACTTTGCCCCGTGCCTGAAGGAGAAGCAGGAGCTGCAGGTGCTGAAATTTGGGTTTTTTCTCCACCTGAGCAGGAGTGAGGGAGTCCAGGTCTTTTAATTTGGGAATCCCAGGCAATTTAAAGGGGAATTTTGCCTCAATATAAATACATTTTCCCTCAAAATACAGATTTGGGAGTGCTCCATGCACCCATCCAGGACCATCCCAGGGATTGCAGCTCCTCACTGTGCAGGAAAAAAATTAAATATTTTTTAGAATTTAACAGATTATTTTGGTTTCAGCCTTCCTCACTCCAACCCCACAAATTCAGACCTGGAGATCAGAGTTAAATCCACCCCAGCCTGGACTCGGGGCATCATTTCCAGCAGCAGGGATGTGACAGAAACACGAAATAAAAACCCCTCCCAGCAGAAAGTGAGGCTTCACCTCTCCCTGCACTACCTGCACACAAAGAAATTACCCTGAAATGTAAAAGCACATTAGGAAAAACTCCCATTTCTAGGAGGAAAAAAAAAACAAAACTAAAACCAAAAAAAAAACCAACTCCACCAAGCCTTGACAGCTGTGTTGAAATTACCTCTGGTAATTTGAACTGAGTGGAAGCTTTTAGACTCGATTGCACCGAAAAAAATGTAAAGTATGTCACTTATTAAGCTTTTATGCCTGACATCCAGCCGAGTCTTCCCAGCCATGCCGAGATCAGGCAGCTCGATGTGCTGGGAGCCGGGAGAGCTGGAGGCATCACCCCGGGAATGCAGGGGGATTGCTGCTCCTGGGGGAATTCACCAAAAAAAGGGGCTGCACCAGCCAAAAAGCATCTCCCTCCTCACTGAGCCTTCCTGCTCTTCCTTTTGTCAGGAAAATGAATCCACAAACACCAGAGGTTTGTGTCCAAAAAGGAGACAGAGGAGCCCTGAAACTCTATTCCAATAAAGGCAGAGGCCATGGGGCATCCCCTGGGGTCTCTCCAATTTTTGGAGCAAGCAGCCTCCTTTTTATCCCAATTTCCCTCTTTCCCCATTTCTGAGTTACTTGAGAGGTTCAGACTTCCCAGAACACCTGATACCAAAGATTCCCCTCTAATATATAACCCTGCCTTTTAATTTTTAATTCTAAAGGAATTTAGGGTTTTCCCCCATTGTTTCTTTCATCTCTCAATATCCAATTTCATTTCTCAGCCAACCTAGAGTTTATTTGTAAAGGCAAATATCTTTTTCCATTCATCAATCCTTCCCATTGTTTCTTTTATCTCCCAGAGCTGGTTTTACCCACCAGCAGCCCCACAGCTGGTTTGGAAAGACAAATCCACCATTCCTCTCACTTTTGTTAGGAAAATGAATGCACAAACACCAGAGGTTTGTGTCCAAAAAGGAGACAGAGGAGTCCTGGAACTCTATTCCAATAAAGGCAGAGACTATGCGGCATCCCCTGGGGTCTCTCCAATTTTTGGAGGACGCAGCCTCCTTTTTATCCCAATTTCCCTCTCTCTTTCCCCATTTCTGAGCTACTTGAGGTACCAAAGATACTCAATACCAAAGATTCCCCTCTAATGTACAACGCTCCCTTTTAATTTTTAGTTCTTATGGAATTTAGGGGTTTTCCCCATTGTTTCTTTCATCTCTCAATGTCCAATTTCATTTCTCAGCAAACCTAGAGTTTATTTGTAAAAGCAAATATCTTTTTCCCTTTCATCAATCAGTGGAATCCTCCCCATTGTTTCTTTAACTCCCAGTGCTGGTTTTACCCACGAGCAGCCCCACAGCTGGTTTGGAAAGACAAATCTGCCATTTCTCTCACTTTTGTCAGGAAAATGAATGCACAAACACCAGAGGTTTGTGTCCAAAAAGGAGACAGAGGAGCCCTGGAACTCTATTCCAGTAAAGGCAGAGGCCATGGGGCATTCCCTGGAGTCTCTCCAATTTTTGGAGGACGCAGCCTCCCTTTTTATCCCAATTTCCCTCTCTCTTTCCCCATTTCTGAGCTACTTGAGATACCAAAGATACTCAATACCAAAGATTCCCCTCTAATGTACAACCCTCCCTTTTCATTTTTAGTTCTTATGGAATTTAGGGGTTTTCCCCATTGTTTCTTTCATCTTTCAATATCCAATTCCATTTATCAGCCAACCTAAAGTTTATTTGTAAAAGCAAATATCTTTTCCCTTTCATCAATCAGTGCAATCCTCCCCATTGTTTCTTTTATCTCCCAGAGCTGGTTTTACCCACCAGTCTTTTGGAAAGACAAATCCACCATTCCCCTCACTTTAATAACAATATCTTCCTTTAATAACAATAATTACTTGAGGGATGGGAGGGGAGGGCTCCCAGAAAAACCCAGCCTCAGCTCCTCTGTTAGTCCGAGCTTTGTTAAGCCCGTCCCAAAGGTTCAGAAAGGGGTCAGGTGTGTTAAGCCAAGCTCCTTCCCACCCCAGGAGAGCCTCAGAACTGAAATTGGGACAAAAAGGGATTTAATTTGGGAATTCAAGTGGTTTAATTCAGGAATTCCAGGGGTTTCATTTGGGATTTCCACAGGGTGCATTTGGGAATTCCAGGGGTTTAATTTGGAAATTCCAAAGGGTTTAATTCAGAAATTCCAGGGGTTTAATTTGGGAATTCAATGGTTTAATTCAGGAATTCCAGGGGTCTCATTTGGGATTTCCATAGGGTTGATTTGGGAATTCCAGGGGTTTCATTTGGGATTTCCAGGTGTTTAATTTGGGAATTCCAGGGGTTTCATTTGGAAATTCCAGGAATTTTAATCTGGGAATTCCAGGTGTTTTTTAAAGGGGAATTTGGGAATTCCAGGGGTTTCATTTGGGATTTCCAGAGGTTTAATTCAGGAATTCCAGGGGTTTAATTTGGAATTTCCAGGCATTTTCGTTTGGGAATTCCAGGCAGTTTAATTTGGAATTTCTAGGGGTTTTAAAGAGGAATTTGGGAATTCCAGGAGTTTGCATTTGGGAATTCCAGGTGTTTTAATTTGGGATTTCCACGCATTTTTTAAAGGGGAATTTTGGATTTCCAGGTGTTTTAAGTTGGGAATTCCAGGCCTTTTAACTTGGGAATTCCAGGCATTTTCATTTGGGAATTCCACATGTTTTAAAGAGGAATTTGGGAATTCCAGGGGTTTTAATTTGGGAATTCTAGGCATTTTCATTTGGGAATTCCAGGCCTTTTAATTTGGGATTTCTAGGTGTTATAATTTGGGAATTCCAGGCAGTTTAATTTGGGAATTCTAGGTCTTTTAATTTGGGAATTCCAGGCGTTTTCAGTTGGGATTTCCAGGTGTTTTTTAAAAAGGAATTTGGGAATCCCAGGTGTTTTAAGTTGGAAATTCCACATCTTTTAATTTGGGATTTCCAGGCATTATAATTTGGGAATTCCAGGCGTTTTAATTTGGGATTTCCAGGAGTTTTAAAGGGGAATTTGGTGAGTTCAAACGTTTTAATCTAGGAATCCCAGGCATTTTCATTTGGAATTTCCGGGCATTTTAAAGGGGAATTCCAGGGGTTTTAATTTGGGAATTCCAGGCATTTTAAAGGGGAATTTGGGAATTCCAGGCCGTTTATTTTGGGATTTCCAGGCATTTTAATTTGGGATTTCCATGCATTTTAATTTGGGATTTCCAGGCATTTTAATTTGGGATTTCCAGGCGTTTTGGAGGGGATGGGGTGGCAGGGAAGGCTCAGCAGAGCTGTGCCCGGGCACCCCTGGGGACATTTCTGTGTGGGCAGAGCCGCCTGCGCCAGCTCCTCTGTGTGCCCAGTGCCACATCCGCGGGGCTTTCAATAAAATCATAAATAAATAATAAAAGAATAAAATAATAAATAAAAACTGGCCCAGCCAGGGGAACGGGCCGGGCTCAGCTGGAATTCCACGGGAGATCCCCACAGTGGACGTTGCCACCATTTCCCATCGGTTTCATTCCCAGGTTGTTGACCTCTCCAGCTGGAATGCTGGGAATACACTGGATTTTCTGGATTTTTGGTGGGGTTTGATGCGTCCCCAGGGCAGAGAGCTCAGCACGGGGACTTTAGGGACACGAACCCCGTGTGGGATCCGGTGTCCTGCACTTCCCAAATTCCTGACAGATTGCTCACACTCCCCCCACCCGACCTCACTGTGCCATTGTCAGTTTTTGTTCTCCCATTGAATGGGCAGCCCCGGGCCAGCATTTGCCCTCTTTGCCCCCAGTTTTCAATCCATAAAATAACAAAGAGATTCCAACACTTTGGCAGGTCTGCAAACTCAGGACATTTATGCTCATTTCACATAATGCTCACTTTTCCAAACAATTGAGGCATTGCCTCAAATTCCAGATAAAGTGCTGGACTACCACGAGAAATAACTCCAGAGAAACAGGATGAAATTCAGGTGGAACCCCAAATTCTGAGCAGCAAGCCCCTGGAAAACCAAACCCTATTACTCCAGGAGCCCAAATTCCATGTTAATACAGGAAATACCTCCAGAGGAATAGGATAAAATTCAGGTGAAACCTGAATTTCCCAGCAGCAAATCCCTGGCATCCCTGGAAATCCAAATCCTGTTCTTTCAGGAGCTCAAATTCCATGTTAATATGGGAAATAACTCCAGAGGAATAGGATAAAATTCAGGTGGAACCCCAAACTTCCCAGGAGCAAGCCCCTGGAAAACCAAACCCTATTATTCCAGGAGCCCAAATTCCATGTTAATATGTTGGACTATCATGGGAAATAACTCCAGAGAAATAGGATAAAATTCAGGCGGAACCCAAATTTCCCAGCAGCAAATCCCTGGAAGCCCAAGTCTTGTTATTCCAGGAGCTCAAATTCCATGTTAATATAGGAAATACCTCCAGAGGAATAGGATAAAATTCAGGCAGAACCCGAATTTCCCAGCAGCAAATCCCTGGCATCCCTGGAAATCCAAATCCTGTTCTTTCAGGAGCCCAAATTCCATGTTAATATGGGAAATAGCTCCAGAGGAATAGGATAAAATTCAGGTGGAACCCCA
>JAWMQZ010000289.1:1629455-1644364 GCA_035584835.1 Tangara arthus | reverse complement strand
TATTATTATTATTATTATTATTATTATTATTATTATTATTATTATTATTATTATTATTATTATTATTATTATTACTATGATTATTTTGAAGCAGTTTCTCAGTCCCTGATGCCAGGCAATGCTGTGCATGGAATGTGGGACAGCTTGGCACCCTGTCCCTGCCCGGTGACACAGGCAGGAGAGGCACTGCCAGGCCCCCTCAGCATCCCCAAAATTCAGAATTAAAGACAAAAAAATCACCTGTTCCAAAGGGGGATCAATTATCCTTCAGGAGAGCTGCCTATCCTCACCAAAACCACAATTATTTCAGGAAAATGACTTAGGAAATTCTGCAAAGTAAGGCAGGGCCAGGCTGGACAGGGCTTGGAGCACCCTGGGACAGTGGGAGGTGGCAGGGGTTGGAAAAAAAGAGCTTTAAGGTCCCTCCCCACCCACATTTCTCCTGATTTTAATTCAAATTTAATCCTTGAGGATCCCTCACTTGATTAGGTATTCAATCTGTGATTCCCACGGCAGCACTGCAAGTCTGGGAGCTCTTCAAGGTTACTCACATTAACAAACCGAGAACTTAGCACAAAAAAAAAATAATAAAATTTAACAAATAATAATAATTTTAAAAAACAGCTTGAAATTTCACAAGCCCCAGATTGGCAAGACTGCAAACAGCTCTGAGGCTGCTGACATTGCACACAGGGGTGCAGAGCAGGCTGGGCATGGGGATGGAGGGACGTGGGGACACTTTGGGGACACTTTGGGGACAGCAGCACAGCCAGCAGCTCAATAAATGCAGTTACGCTGCTGTGACTTCAGGAGGGTTAAAATGAGATTATTTGGTGGGTTTTCCTCATCTCCCCATCTTCATCTTCCTCTCCTCAGCAGCTGATTTAGCCTGGTTTGATCTTCAGCAGCTCGAGGTGTGGGGGAAATCCTGCAGCAGGCACAAACCAGCATTTCCAGCCCTGGCTTTGTGTGGTTTTGGGAGCTCAGGTTAAACCACATCTGAGTAAAACTCTGCTTTTTTTTTTTCATCCAGATGAGCCCCCTCCCCTGCAGGAATGTCTGTACATCCCAGCATTCCTTCCAGGCTGTTTTTCCCCTTTGGAAATCCCATTCCAGCCCCTCCAGGCCAGCCAATGCCAGGAATTAACCTGGAAAATCCTGGAAAATCCTTCCTGCTCTCCTTTGGGCTGGCACAGCAGGTGCTGGACTCTCTGTGTGTTGTTCAGAAAGTTTGGGGGATTCTGAGAGAATGGAGATGTTGGAGATGTTCATCCAACAGATGAAAAGGGGAAAAGCCTCTCAGGGAGGGTTTAGTGTGGGAATTAAAATTTCCACTTGTTCAGGACTGCTGGTATCCCCACAGCAGCTTTCTGCTGAAAAAGAAAAGCACCCAGGTGATGGTGAAGATGAAATTTTAGGCACACAAGCTCCCAGTGCAGGCACAATTATCTGTAACGTTAAGGAGAGCAGCACCTTTGGTTGTTAGACCAGGAAAAAATTTGTCACAATCCACGTAAAAGTGGAAGTGAAGATTTTTAAATGTTTAAATTTTTAAATTGTTAAATTTTTACATTTTTGTTTCAGGGTGTCTAAAGTGACAGTTTTGGTGCCACTGAGTGCAGCCTGGAGGAGAAGGAAAGAAGGGAAGGGTTAAATTCCTCGGTGCAGTGGAGCTGGAGGTGTCTCCCCTCCAAAATCTGCGTGTTTGGGGAATCCGGAGGGGATTAGGAGCATCAGGAGCTCAGGTAAGCCGGGATCAGAGCAGTGGGAGATAAAGGGACACCCCACACAGAGAGACGATGGTTTGGGGTGGAAGGGACCCTAAAGATCCCCTCAGTCCGTGCTCCCAGCTCACCTGGCTCCAGGGATGGCACAATGGGGTTTATTTGGCACGGGGCTCATTGCAGCACGGTTTAATTACACCGTGTTTGACGAGGGATCAATCACAGCTCCTGCTCCTCTCAGACACCCACGGTGTCAGCGTGAAATCCGGGTTTATAGGGCCTCGGAAGGAGGGGCTGGGGGAGCAGCCTGGGCAGGAAAGGTGGGAAGGAGCCGCTGCAAACAGATCCACGGAAAGGTGAGCTGAGCTCGGGATGGAGCAGGACCTGATCCCAAAATCTCCTCCAGGGAAAGGTGAGCTGAGATTGGGATGGAGCAGGACCTGATCCCAATGTCTCCAGGGAAAGGTGAGCTGGGCTCAGCTTCCCACAGCTCCAGAAGGGAGCAGGACCCAATCCTGGCATCTCCTCCAGGGAAAGGTGAGCCGAGCTTGGCTTCCAGCAGCCCCAGGGTGGAGCAGGACCTGATTCCAACATCTCCAGGGAAAACTGAGCTGAGATGGGGATGGAGCAGGACCTGATCCTGACATCTCTTCCCGGGAAAGGTGAGGTGAGCTTGGCTTCCCAAAACTCTGGGATGGAGCAGGACCTGATCCCAACATCTCCTCCAGGAAAAAGTGAGGTGAGATCAGGATGGAGCAGGACCCGATCCCGGCACCTCCTCCAGGGAAAGGTGAGCTGAGCTCGGGATGGAGCAGAACCTGATCCCAACATCTCCTCCAGGGAAATGTGAGCTGAGATCGGGATGGAGCAGGACCCGATCCCAACATCTCCTCCAGGGAAAGGCGAGCTGAGCCGGGCTCCCCGCAGGATGCCCCAGGCTGGAGCAGGACGCGCTCCCGGCTCTCCTCCTCCCGCAGCAGGGCAGGACCCCGGCGCAGACCTTGGAATTCCGGCTCCAAAGCATCTGCCTCCAAAGAATTCCAGCTCCAAAGCATCTGGCTCCCTCTTGTGTCGCCGAGCTGACAGGAGCAGGAGGATGGGACAAGCTCCGGCACCGGCTCCTGTCGCCGTGTCCGGCCCGAGGAGCGATCCAGCGGCAGCTGAGAGCCCAGAGTGACCCCGAAAGGAACAACTCGGGGCTCGCAGGGATCACCCAGAGGGAACAGGGAATGGGATGAGCAGCTCCAGCATACTGCTCCATCAGAGCTGAGAAAATCCCAGCGTGGAGAAATCCCACCTCTCCTGCACCATCCCACCCCCGACATTCCTTCTCCAGGGATTTCAGCAGTATGAAACTATTCCAGCTGTGCAAACACAACAGAACGCTGTTTTTACAGTATTTTATCCTGGTTTTTTTTTTTTTTCCCTTTGGTATTGTGGGTGGCAGGTGCTTGTTGGATTAAGCCCTTTCCTGACCCAGAGTTTGGGTAACTGAGAGGTGTTTTAAAAACTTTTATTCCATTTTCAGTCTCACGAGGAGGGTGAGACAATACAGATGTTAGAATTCACGCCGTCACAATCAGAAGCCAAATATTTCCTAATTACAACACATTATAAGTGCTTCTTGGCCTAACAGCTTTTGCCACGCCATGAGAGAATTCTGTACAAATTCATTTCCCCCAGCTGCTGATCCCCACTGCTCCCATGGCAAAGGCAGGAGCAGAAAGGACAGGGAAAATCCACCTGGAAACTGCATTTAATGCAACACCCAGCACTGGTGCTGCTGCCTGCAGAGGTGGTGTTTTTCCTTAACTGAGCTCCTTTCTGGAGATTTCTTCAAAGGTCATTTATGGGTGTCAGGAGACAAAGGAAAGCTGTGTTAGGGAAGTAGAAAAAGGGATTTGTTTTCCAGCAGATGTTCTACAACTCCTACAACTAAGGAAAAAATTAAGTACAAGCAGACCAGGTGCTGTCAGCCCTGAATTGTGCAGTCTTACTCGATTTTTCTGGTTTGCTTTAAATCATAATTAAAATTAATGCTTATTTTTCATCCCCTTGGCCAGGGTGCCTGGTTATCTTCAGGCAGCTGCTGCAGAAATCAGGGAAGACTCCCATCCTCTCATTTAGGTGAAGGTGGTGAAGTGCACCCATGGGATTTCTCTCATTTAAAAGAGAGGGGTGGAAAAGGACTTTTCACTGCAAACTGCAGCAAGTGAAGGGAAGGAGCCCAAAGGAGTTATTTGGAATTAAACTGGATGGAAGCCATGGATCCTGGGACACCGACCACCCTGGATGTGAGGGAGAAGCCACCTCGGAAGGGTTGAGCAATCAGAAAGCTTTTCCAGGCTTTTCCCAGCTTTTCCCTGCATTTCCAGCCCCCCTGGGCAGGGTCACAGCTGCTTTTCTCTCACACAAGATGTGCACCAGAACAGGAATGAGGGCTTGCTCCTGGAGCCAAGGGAGATCCCTGCTAAATCCATCTCCCCTCCCCAGCTGGGATCCACCCCTGGATGGCTGCAGGGACTCACCAGCCGCCCCCAGCTGGTGAATATTCCCATTTTCATCTGGACTGGATGCTTCCCAGTCCCCAGCGTGGCCTGAGGAAGGTGTGGGTGTGAAAGTTGCCTCAGATAATGAGATAATTGTTATTAACTGTTTATTTTCCTTACACGTCGTTCTGGGGGTTATTTTGAAATAAAACACACGGTTCTCAAAAGCAGAATATTCCTTCAGAACATCCTTCTAGGGCTGCAATTTTTCAGGAGACGTGACAGATCTTTTGCAGTTGGAGCAAACACACAAAGTTTGAGTGCAGCTCAAAGGTGGCAGGGGCAGCTTTGGGGACAAAAAACCTGCAGAAAGGGCTTTATTTTCCTCATGGAAATCCCTCCTTTCCTGCAGGAATGGCTCCCATCCTTCCTGCTGCACAATGAGAGGCACAGGTACCGTGGGGAATGGGGGAGGCTTTGTCCTCCCTCCCTGCAGGAGCAGCCCTTTGTGTCAGGGATGCTGAAGGATTCCAGTCAATCATTCCTGCTGCATCACCTCCCCCAGCCCCTCAGCACAGCCAGGAGATTGCTTTGGCCTCCAAATTGGCCAAGATTTTCCTGCTGAGGGATCTCCCTCAAATCCTCGCGGTTTTAATGCATTTTTAAGGTGTTTTTAAGGTGTTTTTAAGGTGTTTTCCCCACTGACTGTAGCCAGGTGCTGCCAGGAACTGAGCTCACATTCTGCTGCTTTTAAAGTATTTTTTTACATTTACTTTCCAGAGAGAGTTGTGCCTCAAATCAAAATTAGGCTTTGTATTTTTACAACTCTCATTTCTCCCCTTCTGGGGAAGGGCAGCGAGTGAGGGCACAAACATTTTGTTGAGGTCTCCTGAGCAGGTTTTTTATTCAAATTAATGTGCAAACCTGGGAGTCCTGAGTCAACCAACAGCTCCAGGAATAACAGCTGTTTCCCAGGATATTATCCAACACACACAAATATTTTTCAAGTGGAATTTCATAGAGACAGCAGAGCCTTGCTTGCCATAAAAATAACTGTGAGAAGGAGAGCTGGCAAATCCCTGAGCAGCCCTAACAGGGGTTTTGTTTGGTTGGATTTGCTGGGATACTCGTGGCAGTGACCAGATTGGAGGGGTTTTAGCTGAATATCCATTGTTTTCAGTGGAATGGTGAGGGATGGAATGTGTGTTTCACTGGTGATGCTGTTCTGGCTGTGTTTAGAAACCAGCAGCCCCGGATCCATCCCAGGGCCAAAGGTGGGGCATTCCCAGCCCAATCCAAGCTGGAAAAGCAGCCCTGGAGCACAGCAACAGCTCCCCTGCTCCTCTTTCCCCAGATGCCTCTCTCCAAAGCACTCCACAAACAAAACAGCCGAGGGAAAAAAGCTCTTTTTGTCTCCAGAAGCACATCCTGGGAATGAGAGCAGCAGATGGAGAGCCCTGGGAACAATGGGATAATGCTGAAGGGGTGCCAAGGACGTGGGGGCAAAGGGAATGGGAAGAGGAGCTGCTCCAGCTGAGGCAGGATTCAAAAAGAACATTTTCTTCTGCTGTGATTTCAAGGCTCTGAGGTGGTGACTGCAGGTCCTTGGGTAAGGAGGAGTTGTTTGGCAGAAAAGCAGAGCTGAAGGACACCTGGAGTGCTGCTGCCAGCTGTGCTGGTGCCAGAAGTGACCCAAAAACCACCCTCAGCCAGCAGCACCCAGCAGGGCCCACAGACAACAGAGACACTGGTCTGCCTGTTGAGCAAAGAATAGGAAATACCAGAGCTCTGAATCGGGAAAAAAAAATAAAAAATGAGGCTGTTCAGAAAAAAAGAGATAAGCTCACTGTGGGCACTGGAAAACAGCACTAATTTCATTAAAGGATTAACCTTCATAGAGGATTTTCTCTTTGACAAGGTTGAAAAACTTCCCATCGCTGCTTGAGCTCTGTGGGGATGACCCCAAACAGCTCCAGGGGGAGTTTTCCAGTTTCCCATCCCTGAGCCCCCTGGAGAACCTGCAGAGCATGGGGGAACTTGGAAAGGGTGAAATTAAATTATTATTATTATTATTATTATTATTATTATTATTATTATTATTATTATTATTATTAATCTTTAAATATTGGTCCCCTCTCCGAGTTCAGCAAAGCACTTAAGCTCATCAGCTTGCTGCTCTGACACTCATTGTTAATACAATTTTAATACACTTTTAATATATTTTCAATACACAAAGGTGCTTTAACACCTCTCACTGGCTCCACTGCAATAGGGAATCAGCCATGACAAGAAAATGAGCATTTCTTGGGCTTCAGGTTTGAGCTTCCAACCAAAAATCTGGGATTTGGTTAAAATAACACAGACACAATGTTTCAGATAACGCTTTTCTTTAATGGTATAAACCCCTAAAACTTCTCTGTACATCAGACAGAAAAGCTGCTCTGGATGTTTTGAGAAATTATTCTAAACACACAGATATCACAAAATATAAGCTATTTTCTAAATTGGTTTTAAAAAGCCCCATTTGTGCCCTTGTAATGGATACAGAAACAGATTTGCATAAACAGAATCTGATTCCAAAGTCTGAATGCCCCCTCCCATTTTCCCATCAAATCTCTGGACACACTTCCATGTCCAAATAACGAGCTGTCAAGAGATGCTGCAGAAGCCTTTACAGCTGGAAAAAACCCCATTATTGCTCCTATGAAAACAAACTTGCCTGTTTCCTGCGGGGAAGAATTAGCAAGGCTTTCTCAAGCCTGTCCATTCCATGTGCATTTTGCTCTGTCAGGGGTCCCTCTGCAGATGAAGGGCCAGAAAAGGTCCCCATTCCTGGCTGCTGTGGTCACCTCCTCACAGAACCTCACACACAACTTCCCTGCAGTGTTTCCTACATGGTTGGCACACCCAGCTTAAAAAAAAAATCTCTTTTTTCAGCATGTACTCCTTGACAGCAAGCTGGGGTGAGAATGCACTGAGGTACCAAAAGGAAATGTGGCTGTTTCTGGGCAGAACAGGTCCTCATGTTCATGAAAGATGCAAAAATCATTGATTTTTTGTTCTGACCTTAATTTGGTGTTTGGGGGAGCCAGGCTTGGTCACCTTCCCATGCAGAGTTGCCAGCCTGTGAGTGGGACAAAGTGACATCCCAGTGCCACAGAGGGAGAGCTGCAGTGCCACAGGGCCACAGGCAGAGTCTGGGTGAGAAACCCAAACCCCAGGAGCCCTCACTCCTACCTGGAGTGCCTCTTCACCTCCTCTGTGAAGCCCAAAACGTCTGCAGAGGTGCCCACAACGTCCAGGTGGGCGTCATAAGGGATGACCAGCACTCTGGGGTAGCGTGCTTTCAGCCTTTCACAGAGCTGTCTGTGTCTCTGCTTCCCAGCTCTGCTGGGCTCCTTGAACCAGATCCTTTCCTTCCGTAAAATCTTCTGCAGCTCCACCGAGTAATCTTCTATCATTTTCTTGGCCTTTATTCCCTGTACAGCACCAGCCTTGCTGCCAGCACTCTCAATGCACACCGTGGTGATGTCACCATCAGTGACGCCAGAAATGACAACATCGTTTCCCTGCAAAGCCTTGGGATGAAAGCACTTCATGTAGCGATAGATATCCGTGTCCAGAACCAGCACTCGTTTTTCCCTCTGCGCATCCCGGGTGGAATTCCTCATCTCTGCAGCACCTCTGTGCTCCTGCAGCTTCCTCCTCGGTCTCTGGTGGGATTTTCTCTCTCTTTTGTCCTCCTCTGAGAGGGATTTTGCCTTCAGCAGGAGGAAATCCCTCAGCACTCGGAGTGCTGGGAAGGACCCTTGCACAGCAATTTGCCCGTCATGCCGCAAAGGCCCAAAACTCAAAGCCGGGCTCTGCTGCTTCATCTCCTCCACCAAATCTTCTAAAACCAAGCGACCTCTGAAAACAGCCATGTTGAGGGTGGAGGTGACCCAGAGGAAGGCCTGGAATTGTGAATGGGAGAAGTTAAGGAGGGGCTAATGAGGCATTAAGCACAATTAGATGAATTAGATGTGGGAAATGGAAAGACAGAAACTTCCACAGACACAGGAGGATTTCATCTGCAGCCTTGGAAGAATGTAAAAATAAAGCACACAGACATTAAGCAGAAACATAAACTTATGTTTCTATAGCTGTAAGTAAGAAACTTCTTAAGTAACTTAAGTAAGTAAGAAACTATTGATAGGATGGCAAAGAGTTTATAGTGCAGGGGTGTAATTGTACAGTAGGCCAAGAGTTGAGAAGTTATAATAGAAGCATCTGTGTGATAATAACCCACTGGATAAAAGTATATTCATTGTAGCAGAAGTAAGTAAAGGTGATAGGTTAGAAAAGCAAAATAAACTTTGTGGCACCAGTCCATTGGGTTATACAGTTATATATTGCCTCGTAACAAAGAACTTGTGAGCATTTTTTATGGGCAACTGTGTGCTCTCTTAAATCTCTCAGCCTCTGAGACTGATGTTTATCTGAGCCATAAATTGTTTTTAGCCCAGCTGGGGTCCCATCCCTCCAATGCAAGCAGTGATAATGACATCAGGGAGGAGCTCACATCGTGGCAGTAGCGGGTCACTGTCAGGGGGAAGGGCCTGGGCAGCCTCTTGTCCTGCAGGAGATGCTGATCCTTCTTCAGAACACGCTCCACAACTGAAAACAAACCCAGATTACAGCTCCAAGTCTTTTTTGCATTTCAAATTCTAACAGCCCCCCCAGGATCTATAAAATCCCAATTTCAAACCATTCTGGGGCCCATTCTCTGGGGCATGACTGTATTTTAAATACACCCATTTAAATACCTCCTGCATCCTCGAAGGTCACGTAGGCAACTCCTTTTTTCCGTGTGGGATACGTGACCTGCTCCACGTCCCCGCCGTTGTTCCTGGACATTTGGAAGTGGATGGTGAGGATGTCAGCCAGGAGCTCATCCTGCAGGAGGCCAGTGGGGACACCAGCGATGACAACTGTCCTCGTGCCTCTGGCAGCCTGGGCAGAGATGGCAAAGTCAGGAGGGACCCCCAGATTCCCAACCCTGGATAGGATCCCACTCCCTCTGCAATTTTTCCCTTTTTTTTGTTTTGTTGTTTTTTTTTTTTTTTTTAACTGATACACACTGTTCACACCTATATTTCAAGTTTGGAAACGTGTCTTTTCAAGCAGCAATACAAAAAAGTATCCATGAAGAATGCATAATCTCTGAAAAAATTATATATATTATAGATAATAATATATAGTAATACTATAGCATATAATATATAATATATAATGTATTATACAATTAAAAGATATTATAATATATAATATATACTATATATTATATAATACGCATAATATATAATTTATATATATATAAATTATTGCTTTATATATATAATATATAGAAGATATAATACATATAATATATAATGAATATATATTCTATATATCATTATAATTAATACGTATCATTATATATGAATATATATATAAATAAATATATAATATAAATAAATATTGTTGCTTCCATGTAGCAAGACAAGTCCACTTTCAAAAGAGATAAAATTCAGGCTTTAGGTGTGAATGGTATGAATGACAGTCTTTTTTGTTTGTTTGCTTTGTTTTGTTTTGTTTTTCCAGTTTCTTAGTTGTTTTAGGAGGCTTTGCAATGTGCATTTAGGGGTTAATTAATCCTGCCCAATCAGATCACAATGCCTGCCAGGATGCCTCAGGCACCTGCATTAAAAAATGGTTTTAAATGCCATTTAAACCCTCTCAGTATCTTCTTAAAGCAGGAAAAATGAGCATTAAATTTAAGTTTCCCAGCAGGAAGGTCCCACTGGTAACGTGGTTTCCTCTGATTCTGATATTTAACATCAGAAGAGGAAGAAAAATTGTGACTGCATATGATGCTCAGCAGGGATTCCCAGCAGAGTGGAAGGGGCAGATTCCTTGTTATATTCGGGATCTCAGCCATTTAAACCCTCTCAGCATCTTCTTAAAGCAGGAAAAATGAGCCTAAATTTCAATTTCTCACCTGGAAGGTCCCACTGGTAACGTGGTTTCCTCTGATTCTGATATTCAATATCACTGCACATTGTGGAGCACTGACTACGTTTAACACTTCACCGACTTTTCGGAAGAAAGGAGACAAATTTGGTTTGTGGGAACGAGCTGTCAGTAACTGCACTTGAGGTCAGTCACTCCATCTGAATTCTTTAAACTTCTCTTAAAATTTAAACTTCTCTTAAGTTTTAAACTTCTCTTAAGGTTTTTTTCCTGGGCCTGGGCTGCCTAGAACACGATCCCAGCTCCAGCAGGGGCTGCTGAGGGAGCGATGCCTGCCCACAATGCCGGAGCTCTGGGGGCAAACCCAGCGAGAAGCTCCATCGAATTCCGAGCGCCAGGAGCTTTTAATTAATGACAGCAGCCAATTAAGCAGGCGGTGAGGCCCGTGCGAGAGGCGGCACGGAGGGAATGCAGACGGGGATTTTCTCACGCCTGGCACAGCCGGAGCTCGGCTCGGCTGCCAGACAGCCCTCACACCTTCCCAGCTGGTGTTTGGGAGCAACACTCGGGCCTGCTAGTGGGGTTAGGGGAAAAAAAAACAACCCAAGAACACACGGTTTGTGCTGAATCACTGCGGAGACCCGTCTGTGCCGAGCAGCTGCTCCCAGGCAGCGATGGGCGCTGCGGGAGGGGCCGGGAATGGGCCGGGAATGGGCCGGGAATGGGGAGGGAGGGATGGGGCAGCGGCTCTGCTGACAACGGGTCCTGCTGGGGCTTCCTGGCAAATCCCGGAGTGCTTTGGGTTGGGAGGGACCTTAAAGCTCATCCCAATCCAGCCCTGCCATGGGCAAAAACACTGTCCCAGGCTGCTCCAGCCTGGCCTTGGGCACTGCCAGGGATCCAGGCGCAGCCACAGCTGCTCTGGGAATTCCAGCCCAGCCAGGAATTCCCAATTCCCAATCTCCTATCCATCCGTGCCCTCTGGCAGTGGGAGCCATTCCCTGGCTCCTGTCCCTCCATCCCTTGTACCCAGTCCGTCCCCAGCTCCTTTTCCAGCGCTTTCCCCTCAGCTCCTCCCGGCCCTGCCCCTCGCGGTGCGCGGCCCCCGCTCCCCCCGGCCCCGCCACTTGCCATGGCCGCTCCAACGGGACGGGATCCCACCGGGACGAGGATCCCACCGGGAAAGGATCTCACCGGGACGGGATCTCACGGGGAAGCGATCCCACCGGGAAAGGCCCGGAGCGAGCGGGCTCGGCGGGGAAACGAAAGCGAAAGCGGCGGGGAAGCGGCGGGGCCGCCCATGCGGCCGCCCCCAGCCCGGCGGGGACAGCGAGGCCCGGCCCGCCCTGCCCGGCTGGGACTGCGGGCGGGAATGGGAACCGGGACGTGCAGGGACACGCGGGGACAGGGACACACACAGGGACACACAGGGAGAGGGAGAGGCAGGGACAGGGACATGCGGAGACTTGGACATATACATGGACAAGAACGCACTTGGAGAGGAACAAGCGAGAAGAGCATGCGTGGAGAGGGACACACACAGGGATATATACATGGACAGGGGACACAGGGAGAGGGACACACAGGGACTTGAACGTATACGTGGACAAGAGCACACATGGAAAGGAACAAGGGAGAAGGGCATGCATGGAGGGGGACAGGGACACACACAGGGATATATACATGGACAAGGGACACGGGGAGAGGGACAAACAGGGACAGGGCCTTGAACATATACATGGACAAGAACACATGGAAAGGTACAAGGGAGAAGGGCATGCATGGAGAGGGACACAAGGGAGAAGGACAGGTGTGGAGAGGGACAGGGACACACGTGGAGAAGGACAGGAGTGGAGAGAGACGTGTGGACTGGGACACATGGAGAGGGACATGCATGGAATGGGACATGCATGGAGAGAGATACACATGGAGAGGGACACACAGAGACAAATATATGGACAAGGACATGCATGGAGAGGGACACAGGGGAGAAGGACAGGTGTGGAGAGGGACAGGGACACACAGGGACACACGTGGAGAAGGACAGGAGTGGAGAGAGGCAGGCGTGGACCGGGACACACATGGAGAGAGATATGCATGGAGAGCGACACGCCTAGACAGCAAACACTTCCAGGGATCCAGGGGCAGCTCCAGCTGCTCCGGACACCCTGTGCCAGGCCCTGCCCACCCTCCCAGGCAGGAATTCCTTCCCCCTGTCCCCCAGGGCCAAGGAATCCCCCCTGGCACCCCAGAGGCTGCGCTTGCACAGCTCCCGTGGCCCCAAAGAGCCCCGTGTTTGGCTGGACACCGATGTTTGGGTGAAAGCTGCAGCTGGTAAATATCCCTGTAATTTGGGAATAAAAACCTCCCAGCCGAGAGAAAGTCATCCCAGCAGGGAGGAAAAAAGGATACTGACGTTCACAGACACATCACTGACACTTTATTCTTATTTTTCATCATTAAAACCAGTCTCCAGCCTTTAAAGCACCACTGCTGCTTTAAAATTTAACAGGGTAATCATCACAAACCATAATTCATCAGGGACAAAGGCAAGACATTTACAGACATTGTCTTTAAAGTGTAAAAATCGGATTTGTTTTCTGGGCTTCAAAACATGCAGCTTCTCACTACTCCTCATGAGTCACACCTTATGAGAATTTTAAGCTTTTTCCTTTTTAATGATTTACTTCTCAATATTTATCAGTGAGATACAGTTGAAATTAATGACATCTTTTACCTTTCTCAGGTTTTCCCCCCCTCTCTTTTTAAGGTGTCTGGTCTTACCAAGTTTTTGAGAGTGCAAAAGTGCACAATTTCTGTAAATTCTTCAGCACTACTTTGTTTGAAATAATAATTATTATTATTTTACAGTGGTCAGGTAATCAATCCCTGCCTTTGCATGCCCTAAACAGTGAGAGGTGCTACAGTCACACGGATCTCACTCAGCAGCAAATTCAAAATAAACTCTGGTGTTTGCAGCCGTTTAACTTTCCATATTCAACTTTTATCCATTGCCAATTAAGAGTTTGTCTGGAATAATAATCCCTGAGGTATTCCCTCTCCTTTCCGCGCACATCAAGATGTCAAATACTCCAAAAATAAATGATTTCCAATGTCAGGCTCATTTTAGTTTGGAGTTTAGACTGTTAGGACCAAACCATTTCAGCCCCCAAGGATGGCAAAGTGCAAGGTCAGAGGAGGATTTGTTTTCCAAGGATGAGAGCAGAAAAGGAAGAACACTCCTCCTTGGAAAATTCCTCTCTCCAAGCCCTCCCAGCCCCAGCCTGGGACCACCAGATCCCTCAGGGCTGTTCAGCAGCACTGTTACAAAACCAGGTAGAGAATCAGCTCAATCCTTGGCTGAAACAGTTTAAAATAACCAAAATCATGAACAAAAGTTAGGAAAAATTTAATTTCAGAAACAAATATTAAAATCAAACAGTAAAGCAGGCTACGAACAGCTGAAGGCAGCAAATGCCAGGGCATTTCTTAAGTGCAGTTTCTTGGGTTTGCAGCCCCCATTTTCTATTTTAATTCTATCACTGATTTAATAAGGTGCCTTTTATTAAATTACAGGATGCTTTCAGGTGTTTGAGTTCTGGTGGCACTCAGCAACCTCAGCAGGACTGGAGTTGCGTCAGAGCCACCTTCTGAAACTCTGGCATTTAAAGCAGGACTGGGAGGAGGCCTGGATTGGGATTAAATATGGCTTTTGTATCCAGAATGTAAGAAATAATCCACTCATCCCACTCTTAAAATCTGCAAGGTATAAAACATGCAAAGTTGCAGAAAATGTGAGCTGTTTCAGGGGCTGCTGAAGGCTTGGTCTGTGCCTTTCACCTGTAACACAGGCAGGGAGTTTTGCTGACTCCCTGTGCAAAGGCAGTGCCATGAGACAAAGCAGGAAGGCAGGGATTCCTTTGCTACAGTATCAATTTCAGAGCATTAAAGCACAATGTCTACAGAAATCCCTGAGGAACAAAACCTCAAAACTTCATGAGTCCCCTGTGATTTCTGAGCTGGCATTCTCAGTATCCTCCTCAAAGCAAACATAGGCTGCTCCTCTGGAGATGTATTTGATTTTCTCTATCTCCCCTCCACCATTGCTGGGCTTTTGGAAGTGAATTTCAATCATGTCCTGCACACTTTCTTCATCCTCTTCCACCTCTGGGACTCCTTTCAGCAGAATGGTTTTCTTGGAAACCCTGCAGTGTGCCTGGGGAGGAAAAACAAACCTGGATTATACAGCAGCTGTGCACTCAAAGGAACTGGGAGAGATGGGAACTGAATTCCTCACTCGGGTGTGGCTGGGATCTCTGATGAGGTGAAAACTTTAGATAGTGGAAATTTCTCTGGAAAGAGCAGAATTCTGGATTCACAGTGCCATGAAGGGTTCTGGAACCCTGGATTCACATTGCCATGAAGGGTCTGGGACCCTGGATTCACACTGCCACGAAGGGTCTGGGACCCTGGATTCACACTGCCACGAAGGCTCTGGAACCCTGGATTCACACTGCCATGAAGGCTCTGGAACCCTGGATTCACACTGCCATGAAGGCTCTGGAACCCTGGATTCACACTGCCACGAAGGCTCTGGAACCCTGGATTCACAGTGCCATGAAAGCTCTGGGACCCTGGATTCACACTGCCATGAAGGCTCTGGGGCTCTGGATTCACACTGCCTTGAAGGCTCTGGAACCCTGGA
>JAWMQZ010000289.1:1602157-1620714 GCA_035584835.1 Tangara arthus | reverse complement strand
AATATTATAATAAAAATAGAATATAATAGTATAATAGAATATAATAATATAGTATATTATAGTATAATATATGATATATTAAATATATATGATATATAATATATAATATATTATACATAATATATAATAAATATAACATAATGTAACATAATGTAACATAATGTAACATAATGTAACATAATGTAACATAATGTAACATAATGTAACATAATGTAATACAATATAGTTATAATACAATATAATATAATATAATATAATATAATATAATATAATATAATATAATATAATATAATATAGATATGATGTAATGTAATGTAATGTAATGTAATGTAATGTAATGTAATGTAATGTAATATAATATAATATATATAAATTATATATTGGATTTCAAAATCCAATATATAATTTAGTGGAATTATGTCCATTCCTAAAGAACAGAAACAGCCAGGATTTACCCAACCAGTGCTGAAATTACAGGAAAAAGGAACATTTTGCCCATAGAAAAAATGGAGAGCCACAGGAATTCCTGCAGAGCAGAAGGAAAAGCCTCCAGGTGATGACCACAAGGACCTTTGCTGATAAACCAGGATGAATTTAACCCAATTAGGGCTCGATTTACACCCAGGTGTAAATCTGGTGTAGAGCTGGGAGCCAAAACCAGGCTCTTTCTCCACCTTTACGACCATTCTGAATACAAATCTTTAGAAAAGAAATGTTATATCCAGGATCTCCCCCCACCCCAAGGAGCAGCAATTTTGCTGCTGGGATCACCTCCTGCCCCTGTTTGCTAAATTCCTCCGAGCTGGCAGAAATCCCTGAGCCTGGAATGGCCCCAAAACCAGAACACTGACAGCCCCTGCAGCCTTCTGGCCTCTCTTCAAAGGCTGGGGAAAACAGGGCGGGGTGAAAAAAAATAAAATAATCCCAATTTAATGATGAGCAGAGCTGCAGAATCCCATCCAGGTGAAATCCTCCTGCTTTGTGCCACGGGTACACCCGGCCTGGAAAGCTGGGACTGCAATCCTTGGCACCACGAGGACCTGGGATGCTCCTCCTCACCCAGCGGGGGGAATTTTTGGTTATTTTGCTCCATTTTTTGGTTATTTTTTGTTTTTTGGTTTTTTTTTGTTATTCTGCTCCAGGTTGGAGATTCCGGGGCTGGGACAAGGCAGGGAGATGGAGGCGTGGCTGTGTCCTCCCAAAGCTCAAAAAATTTCCTCATTTTCTTACTTGATTTGTGGTTTTTGTTGTCATCCATCATTTCTCTTTATTCTCCTTGCTCTCCTCATTATTCCTGGGAAATCTGAATGTTTTACCCCCTCCTTTAAGAAACAGTGAGAGGAAGGAGCAGAAATGAGGGGTGGAAGAGAAGGAAAACCCAAGATGAGCCTTGAGAGAGCACAAATCCCAACAGAAATGTCCTTACACTGAATTCCTCAAGATCTCCCTCCCACAGCCAAACAAAAAGCTATTTTTGCTTTTTTGTGCAAATCCAGGAATCTTTTTGTGCTCCCTATTTCCTTTTTTTTCCTCTGAGCTGCAAAAATTTTATAATTTATTATTATTATTATTATCCCCATTATTCCCTGATTTTATAACTCCCTATTCCAACCATCTAAATGCATCCCTCAGGTTTAGTGTGACCCCTGACATCTCAGCAGGAAAATAAAAAATTAATAAATGGAACATGGAATAAAGAGCAAAGATCACTCTACAAAACATAGGAGCAGCTAAAGGTGCTGGACAAAGCTGCATGTACTTTAAAAAATATATTAAAAGAATATATTAAATATATATATATAAATAAAATACATATTAAAACAAAATATAAAAATATATATAATATATAAGCTGCATTTACTTTAAAAATATTAAAATATATTTTAATATATTTTTATAGAAATATATATTATATAGAAATATATATTTTATATGTTATATATTAATAAAATACATATTAAAGTAACATAGAAATATTAAACCTATATTTGAAATATATATAAATTATATATATAACTTTATATATATATAATTACTCCTTGAAATGTCAGCTGTTCCAACACTGAGAATTGTGACAAATAACACCAAAAAAGTGCTGAGCTGCCCACTGACTGCGATATAACTGTAAATAAACCCCCAAAAAAACCCTTTATTGAATATTTTGGATTGAACTGAAAGCAACTGCTGCTCGAATGAAGACACTGCAACATTCTAGGAAGTGTTTGAAATTACAAAATGTGAAATTTGGAGTTCTCCACAATTCACACACGGGGTAAGAACAAATATTCTCACTTTTTGGAGACAATCTGGATCCAAACACACCGGTTCCACCAGATTGCTGCTGCTGGACCCCAAAGCTGGTTTCTGAAACAATTCTCTGTCAGAAACACATCCCACACACCTGCCATTGTAAAGCCAGGCTTAATCCTGGGTACAAAGAATAAAACCTGCTCTGCCCCGTCAGCCTTTGCTTAGCCAGGCCTGACACTGACTGAGAAATCAGAATCCAAACGCTGCTGCTCCATAATCCCTTTCCTCGCAGACCTGCAATGCTGTGCTTTGCTTGTGAGAATAGAATGCTCAATAGAATTTCAAGGCTTCAGTTATCACAACAAATGTCCCAGCTGCTGGAAAATATCCCTCTGTGCTGGGTGTCTGGCACAACTGGGACATTTCCTCCCAGCAGTGCTGAAAAAGGGGTGTTTTTTTTTATCCACTGTATAAAAATCCCTTAGAAATCCTCTACAATCCCATAAACATCATCACACATTTCTCTTTGGGATTTTACTTTTCAGAAATCCTCTACGTTGCCACAAATGTCACATTTTTTCTGTCTGGGATTTTAGTTTTTAGAAATCCTCTACAATCCCACAAATGTCACACTTTCCACTTTGGGATTTTACTTTTAGAAATCCTCCACAATCCCACAAACATTGTCACACTTTTCTGTTTGGGATTTCACTTAGAAATCCTCTACATTTCCACAAATGTAGTCAACACATTTCTCTTTGGGGTTTTACTTTTTAGAAATCCTCTACAATCCCACAAATGTCATCACACTTTTCTCTTTGGGATTTTAGTTTTTAGAAATCCTCTACAATCCCACAAATGTCACATTTTTCTGTTTAGGATTTTACTTAGAAATCCTCTACATTCCCACAATCATCACACTTTTCCCTTTGGGATTTTACTTTTAGAAATCCTCTACATGTAGTCACACTTTTCTAGTTGGGATTTTACTTTTCAGAAATCCTCTACATTGCCACAAACATCATCACACTTTTCCCTTTGGGATTTCACTTCTTAGAAATCCTCTACAATCCCACAAATGTAGTCAACACATTTCTCTTTGGGGTTTTAGTTTTTAGAAATCCTCTACAATCCCACAAATGTCATCGCACTTTTCTCTTTGGGGTTTTACTTCTTAGAAATCCTCTACAATCCCACAAACATCGTCACACTTTTCTGTTTGGGATTTTACTTTTTAACCAATGTGTCTTAATAAACACCAAATGCTTCTTGTGCCACATGTTCTAACAAATCCCAATATAAACCCAGGGAATTATTTAATGTGAGAGAGGTTGTGGCTGGCCCTGGATCCCTGGAATGTCCCAGCCAGGTTGGAGCACCCTGAGATAGGGGCAGGGGATTCAAACCAGAGGATCCACGGGGTCCCTTTTAAGCCAAACTGTTCCATGATTTAGGAAGAAGAAAAAGAAAAACCAAATCCAAAACCTCTGTCCTCCCACCACATTTTTAACAACATTTGTACAGTGCAGGGGCAAAACCCCCAAGCTTCACCCACAGGATGAATTGCACACAAATTCCTAAAGATTTGCACAATGAATTTTTGCCTAAAAAGTGGCGGGATGGGGAATTATTTAGGGTAGAACTGAAGCACTGATCCAGCAACTCGGCATCCCCAAAAACCCTGGGACAGGGCCAGGAGGAGCTGGGGGTGTGAGGAATGGGAAGAGGCTTTGGGGAGGAGGCAGCAGCAGGGTGGCAGCCCCAGGTGACACAAATCCCAGGAAATCCCACTTTTCCAGCCCCATTCCCCCCCAGCTGTACAAATGTCTCACAACCAGAGCAGGAACTCAGGAGCAGCTCAGGCTGTGCTGTCACAGAGCTGAACTCCAGCTTGCCCCAAAACCAAGGCTGGCCTTTCCCTGCCACTCCCAGCCCTTCCTGGGGAGCTGCCTCACATTCCTGACGTGTTTTGGGGCTGGCTCACCTGAAATCCTAAAATGCAGCCTCTGCTGCAGGCAAAGCCTCAGGGGTTCCGGCAGCAGAGCCAGGGAAGGGTGGGGACTGTCCCAAAAAAAAAACCCCAATTTTGGGAGGCACGGGCTGCTGGGCTTGACCTGGGTGCGCTGGTGACACTCCAGGGACTGGGGACAAGGGATGGAGGGACAGGAGCCAGGGAATGGCTCCCACTGCCAGAGGGCAGGCATGGATGGGACATTGGGAATTGGGAATTCCTGGCTGGGCTGGGATTCCCAGAGCAGCTGTGGCTGCCCCTGGATCCCTGGCAGTGCCTGAGGCCAGGCTGGATGGGGCTTGGAGCATCCTGGGACAGTGGAAGGTGTCCCTGCCATGGCAGGGATGAAATGGGATCTTTAAGTCCCTTCCAATCCAACCCATTCCATGATTCCACACAGATAACTAAAAGAAAGAGTCCATATCCTAGACTAAGAAAAATGAACTATATTACTTTCAGGTTTCCTTTCAAACTAAGCTGGCGGATCTTTTAGTGTTCCCCTCAGAATTGCAAACAGACTTGTACTCATAGGCCGAAGGATTTTGTCTGCGTTGCAGTCAAACAGCGCTGACTGTTCACGAAATTAATCCTCAAAAATTCAAAATATGCCAAATAGCTGGGGCAAGTGTAAACGCTGACTTTGTCACTTTGCAGATGTGGACTCTGCTTTTGGAGGAAAAGCAGATGGAGCTGGATAACAACGGAGCTCTGTGGTGGAACTGGTTGGGCTCTGTGAGCACACTCGAGGAGGTCTGGTCTGGAGTAGCCTGATTAAGGGCTTCAGAATTTTTGTTTTCACTGGCTCCACAAAGGGGATCTTCGATTGCCCCCCTGCTTGGATAGTGATCACTTCATGCCACCAGATTCACTAGGAATTTTACCCACAGCGTGATTGTTATGGCAGCTTCAAAAGTCTTTATCTGTTTTTCCAGATAAGTGGATGAAAATCTGACCCTGCCTTTGAGGGTTTATTATTACTGTTTTTGTTATTATTTTCTGCCTTGACAATGGCTAACAATGTTTACTACTGCTTTGTAAACACAAAGCTGGTTACCAATGAGTAAAAGGGAGAGGTTTGCTGGAGTAGCCAGGGAGGAGGAGGTGGTTCTGTTATGACCTAAGCCCCGCAGATTTTCAGATTCAAATGTCACAGTGGTGGGCTGCTCTCCAGTGACCGTGCTCATGTTGGGATCTGAAGGAGCTTTATTTCCCTGAACTCCAGGGAACGAGCAACGTCAGCCTGGTTACACGGCCAGCTTTGGGATTTGAGCTGAACAATGTGTTTGTGCTTGTTTGGTAAAGGAAATTTATTGGAGATGCTGGCTTGGGCCAAGTTCCTTAGCTGAAATGGGGTTGCCTTGGAGTTGATATCTTAGTGCTTTTCTGGGTGTTGTGGATTTATGGTGTTAACTACGTGTGAAGCAGAGTAAAGGGAAAAGTGTGGATTTCATAACTCTGAGGAGTTTTGCTAAAGGGGAAAATCGAGGAGTAAAATACAGCATGGAGTACAAGAAGCTTTACAACTCTCTGAGCTGCCTGCATTGATTCCAAACTTGCTCTTCAGGAGCCTGAAAAATTCTGGACAAGCTCAGGAAGCTGAACTGGAAACTTGAGAAGAAAATCATGATCAGGACTCATCTGCAGCAAGAAAACTGATGAAGCTGGAGGAAGTTTCACAGCCATAAGGTACCTTTTGTTGGTACCAAAACTGTTTCACCGTAGCTCAGTTAAGAATCTCATGTAGTTACCTTCAGAGGGAGAAAATTTGGGTTCTTTTAAAGTTACAACAGATTCAAAGAGGGAAGTAAATGGAAATTAGATGCCTGGGGATTAGTGGTGTCTTCCCTGCTCAGCTCTGGGATTTTCAGAGTCCGGAAAATGGGCCTTTTGTAGTTTGTGGTGCTTTTGTATTTTATTAGACCTGGGAAAAAGGAAATAAATGTCCAGGTTCTTCTTTAAGGAGCTGCATGTTGTGACACAGGCAGGACACAATTGTGGTGACTGCAGTACCACCTCCCATCCTCAGGAATCCCAACTGAATTACTGAGAAAAAGCCCTGCAGACCTCAGGCAAGCAAAGAAATCTTTCTGTCCTTGGTGCTGTTCCAGTGTTGAGAAGCAGATTGGGATCTTCCATTTATTGTGTTCTGTAGCTGATAACTAAGCCTTCAGAAAGCAGCATGAAAATCCATCAGGATATGAGTTCTGGATCTCACTGCTGAGGCACCAAAATCTGGAGTTATCACACCTTGATGTCAACAGGACTCCAAAACCACGTGGATCCCTCAAGAAGTTTCCAATCCTTCAACTCCCTGTTTCTCCTGAGTATTCATGCAGCCAGTCCAGGCTGGGAAATGAACCAGACTCAAAGTTAGCCCAGAATCAAGCTGGGTTTAGCTGGCTCCTTTCTCCACTCCAGTTCATCCTGGTGACATGCAGCAGGGTCAGCTCATAAGGGTGAAGGATGACTTTGTTCAGGGTGACAGGGCTTCAGTCTCCTCTGAGAGACCCAGCACAGGTTCCAGATTCTGTTTTATGGGACCAACATTGTAGGCAGCACAAACCCAAACCTTTTTTTCCTAGCAAGGCAAAGGAGGAAAATAGACCTGACAAGGAACACCCTGAGTTTAGGCGAATTTATTCTGCCTCCTAAATTGCAATTGCCTTCCCAACACAAGCAGAAGGATGAAATGAACACTCTTTACCAATCTCTGTGGTTCCCAGGAAGGATTCCAGCAGGAGCTGGGGGTGTTCCAGCTTCCCTGGGCTGTGTGCTTCCAGGGAAGCAGCGCTGTGAGGCAATGCCCTGGGCTAGGAATGAATCCCAGCTCGGCTGTTGAAAGCAAACAATGCAGCAGGAATCCTCTGAGATGCACATTGGCAGGCCTGAATCCCGTTCCTGTTCTTTGGAAAATCACTGCATGTTAATGAAATAATGAATTAAACTCACTGCAAAAGGCACTGCTGGTGTTGCAGGGAGGATTAGTGGCTTATTGAGGCAGAATAAATTCCAAGTGCTTCCTGTTTTGTGCTGAGAAGATGGAAATGAGAGGGCAGGGAAAGCAGGAGAGCAGGTGTGGAGATGTGCCTGACAAAAGTATCATTCTGTGAGACACGGGGAATGGCTTCCCACTGGCAGAGGGCAGGGATGGATGGGATATTGGGAAGGAATTCCTGGCTGGGAGGGTGGGGAGGGGCTGGAATGGAATTCCCACAGAAGCTGTGGCTGCTCCTGGATCCCTGGAAGTGTCCCAGGCCAGGCTGGACAGGGCTTGGAGTGGCCTGGGATAGTGGAAGATGTCCCTGCCCATGGTCTTCAATGTCTCTTTCAACCCAAATCACTCTGGAATTCCATGATCCTGTTAAAAAAAACCCACCTTTTCTGTTTGTTGCCAAACTTTGTAGTCAGCAGGATTTCTGAGAGATTATAACTTTGAATGAAAACTACCAAGATAATATTTTTGGTAATATTTAAATAAGTGCCTCAGTCTCCAGAAATGATTTTTTGAAAGCAGTTGTGACCCCCCCGTTTTTTTTTTTCCCCCAAAATCATTTTATATCATCCATTCTTGTTGAAAGAAACATTCACTGAGTGTCAAGCAAAGAGAAAGTCCTAAATGGAAAGCCATGGTGCAGCTGAGATGAATTAAAAAGTGAATGTGTGCAAGTTAAAACATGGGAATTGCTCATGTAGATATTTCTAGGAAGGAGAGTAATCCCAGTGTTCCAGAGCTTTGTCCTTGACACGTTCCTGGAAAGACTCATGAGTGGTGAGGAAAGGTCATTTCTGAGAAGCTGCTAAAGAGAGCTGGGTGTGCTGGGCTTGGTTCATTAACACCCCTGGTTTAGTTCAGCCCACTCCCCAGTCCTGACAAACCCTGGGATCTCAGCCTGCGTCCTGACATTCCAGACTCATCTCCCACCTTACCAACCCTGACTGGGAGCACTGGCAGCGAGAAGCTCCTGAGTTCAGGGCATGCAGCTCCTCCTTGCAGCTTCCCCTTCTCCTTTTCCCTTTTCTCCTTTCCCTTTTCCTCTTTTCCTTTTCCCTTTTCTCCTTTCCCTTTCCTCTTTTCCCTTTCCCTTCTTCCCTTTGCTTTCTATTTTTTCCCATTTTTTCCCAAAGTAACCCAGAGCTGAACTGTTTTGGATGCACTCATATTTCACTTTCTCCCCTTCACTCATGTACATAAAGCACCTTCTGAGGATAAAGCACCAACAGCTCTCAGCCCAGCTCATTTCCAAGTGTTACCAACTCCTAAAAACTGTTTTGTTTTCACAGGATTTCTTTCAACTCTGTTTTTTTATGGCACTGATTCTGGCTGAAGATACTTTCCTGTGTCCAGCTCTAAAAGAAGTGGCTCCTAATCCTTAATTTTCTGGTTTAGATCTCACAAGTCTCACCTTAATTCAACATTAAGTATCTACTCTGATGTTATTCACAGCCTTTAAATTCACCGAATGAATTTGTGGTTTTATTATTTCACCACACAAAACTGATTAAGTTTTAGGGAGGAGAAAACTTTTTAAAAAGTTGGGTAAAAAGCAGTTATGGAAAGAAAAAAGATATCTTGAAATATATTGAATTCCTCAGGAATTACCTTTCCCAGGATGAGTGTGCTGGCAGGAGGAATCCTGCATCAAAACCTCGGATATTCCACAGGCAGTAAATTTTGGTAACTTTGTATCACCAGCTTTTGGGGAAAGATGATTCATTGTGCTCTCATCGCCCTGCTCTAAATTCGGAATATTGATTTATTTAATGGGATGCAGCTGCTACTATTCAGGGAAGAGAAAGAATGGAGTTTCTGGGGTGACACTCCCAGCTGGGGAGCTTTGGAAATCTGCTCAAGTTGGGCTGGGATTCCTGGAAAAAACTTGGATCCGGTCTGCAAACCACTGGATATCAAACTCCACATATGTTCCACCAGCATGGAAGCACGAACATGAAAAAAAATAGGAAAACTGGAGTAAAACAGAAGGAAACAAAAATTAATCTAATTTTCATTAGGATAGTCCATTGTGGCAATGATACCAAGGAAAGCTTTGATGATCAGTTTTTCTACGGCTGAATTTGAATATTTTGAGGTCATGGGATCATAGAAAGGCTTGGGTGGGAAGGGACCTTAAAGATTCTCTTGTTCCAAGATCCTGAGTTCAGGCTGAATTTCAATTCTGCTTTTGGCCTGGATGCCACCCCCAGTTTGTCACTTGAGCCAGCCACACTGGGTTTGTGACAGTGCAAAATTTGCCTAAAATTGTAAACTCATGAATATCCGTCTTTAAATGCGGTAATTCGTACCCCACTGGGGCACTTTGGTGCTGCTTAAAAACTCCTCACACTGAGAAAAGAAATCCTTTTCACTTATTTTGTGAGAGCTGCAAGAATTCTTGTTTTACCTTTTCATCTATAAGTGGCAAGAAATACAATTTTCCATTTATTATCCCACTGATATTTTTTTTCCACAGTGCCTGGAGTGATGTTTAATAATATTTACTCCTGAGCCAGATAAATATCAGAGGAATATTAATCAATTCTATTGTAAATAACAGGGAAGTTGTGTTTTCCATCCACAAACGAAGCCTCAGAATGACTGGGAATGTTTAAGAGCAACTAGCTGGGTTATTTTGATCCATTTTTGACACTTTGGATGTGGTGTTGATTTAAAAGAACTCGAGTTCGTGGATGTATTTGTACAATGGAATTAATCTCACTGAAGGGGATTGGTTTGCCTTTGGAATTGTTATTTAGGAGTGAAGTGTTCTAATGGCTCTCAAGCTGGCAGATTAAGAGAAGCACAGGCAGAGCATGAAAAATAAAGACAAATTAATGTTATAAAAATAAAATGTGATCAGTCACAGCCTGCCAAGTGTGTGAACAAAGCAAAGGGGAATTTTAATAAATGTGTAAAGAGGAGGTTGAGGCCACAGTCAAGTAAAAATTACTTTAATGGAGTGATGTTACCATGGGATAGGATATTCCATTTTATTTCGTACTCAGAAAGACAGGAGAGAAAATAGACTTTAAAAAAGAAGTAAAGGAAGGGGAATTCCAACTCCATAAAAAACCCACGCACACCAGGATAATCTGGGAAGGAGACAGTGGCTCACAGGCACAGGAAATAGAGAAATATCTGAAGCACAGGATGATGAGAAGAGGAAAGTGTGAGTTACGCACAGCAAATAATTTACTCAGTAAATCATCAGGCTGGACAGCTGGGATTGCCTCCTTTGGAAGCCCAGACCTCCAGCAGGGCATTCCCTAGGGAAGATGTTGAGTGGGACCACCTCGAGGAGAAACTCCAAGCATTATTTCAGAAGAAGATGGAATAATCCATACTTTCTAAACCCATTTCCAGACAAGTTGTGCAAGCAGGGATTTCCAGGATTAGGAGGAGCATGAGTTGGCACCGCTGGATGCTGCAATCGTGGAATTCTGTGTGTGAGGCCATGCCAGAGACAGCAGCTGGCTCCTCCCGAGCCCACAGGGTGGGAGCCGTGCCCATGGCTATAAGGAAACCCACAGCCCAACCCTTCACAGAAGTTGGGCAATGCTGACAGAGATCTCACACATCACACTAAAATAAATGAATTAAAGAGTACCCCAAAAAAAGCTGATAAAACCTTGAGTCATTAGGAAAAGACAGAAAGTTCATTTCCTCTGCAGCTGGAGCAGACAGTGGGAGGGAGGAGAGAAAATCCATGGGCAGGGGGTGGGAAATGAGTGTGCAGCCATGAAGGGACATCCTAGGCAATGCTGCTGAGAGCAATCCCAGTGTGTTATCCCCAAATCCATCTCGCTGGGATTCAGGAGGAATTTAGACTGCAAACACATCGGTGTGTGAACTTGATTTCTGTGGAGCTGGAGGTGCTGCCCTTGTACAAGGACAGAGTCCACCACCACCATAGCAGTGTCCAGAGTGATAAATTAATATCTGGATTATCCCTGTGGAGGATCCCTGGGTTCAGCCACAAACTTTGGAATAGCACACAAAGTGAGGAGTGGGGGAACCTGGTGATGGCTGTGCTGGGAGACCAGGACACGGCACAGGGAGGGGTTTGTCCTAAACTGTGACCATCCTCTTAAATGAGTGTTGCAGACATGAAGGGACATCTTCAGCAATGCCTGCTGAGACCAAACCCAGTGTGTTGTCACCAAATCCATCTTGCTGGGATTCAGGAGGAATTTAGCCTCAAACTGCAAAGCAGATGAATTTGGTGCTTGGTTTCCATGAAGCCAGAGGTGACTGCCTGACCAAGGACAGATTCCACCACCACCATAGCAGTGTCTGGGGTGATAAGGTAATATCTGGATTATCCCTGTGGAGGATCCCTGGATTTAGCCACAAGCTTTGGAATACCATACAAAGTGAGGAGTGGGGGAAACTTCCATCCTGGGGCTAATAAATTAATTTTTTAATCCATCTACCAGGAATATTGATCAGGAACAGCACATCAAGAACACAGAGCAGGAAACATTTGGATGATGGTTAAAAATATCAATTTTTCCAAAGTGTTCGTGGACCTGTCTAAATTTTCTCAATTATCATTCCCAAAAATATCTTTTTCTCAATTCCTCATTCCCAAACTCATGGCAATATTTTGCTTTTGAAAACTCCCAACCTGCCTATGCACAGCTTAGAGGATGAAAGGATTGTTATCATTCCTTTCTCAGAAGTAATTATTCCTTGCAATTTATTTATGCCTTTGTTGGCACAAATAATTATCTCTACTATTTCACACATGGGAGGATTTCTTAGAATTCCCTATTTTTAAAGCTTGGGAGCTTACAGGAATATTGATTCCCCCAAACTCCTTGAACAGAGAATCTTTTTCCCAAAAATTGTATCCATGAGCTTGAATGTTCACCAGTGCTTCAACTCCAACCTCCCTTTCAGCACTGTGAAAATAATTAATATAAAATGCTTTAAAAATTCCTGCAATGTAAATCCCAGATGTTTCGTGTACGTCTGCCAGGCAGTAATATTTTTATTTTTATATATATAAAAACATAATATATGTTATATAAATATATATTACATTAGGCCTGCCAAATCCCATTGGGTGCTTTCATTTTGGATGCATTTTCCTCCTTAAGGCATCTTCTTGTCAAAGTCATTTTAAGTGAAAGAGGTGCTTTCAAAACCTGACTTATTCCTAAAGGACATTTCTCCAGCAGCAATGAAATATTTATAATATTATATATTTATAGATAGATGATGTATAAAGAAAGAAGTAATATATAATACATTTTGTGAAAGGACATAATTTTTAAACCTCTGATTCTTTGGTGTCTATTTAACACCCAAGGGACAAATCTCACATCTCCTACCTGTGCTGCCAAAGGCATAAATTCTGTACATCTGACCCTTTGCATACATTAATTTTGCACTTGAACATTCATAATTTCATAAACCCCCCAAGCTGTTGCAGTTGGCTTTGCCCTGGCTGGAGCTGCGAGTTGTTTTTAATTTTCAGAGTTTCTTGGCAATCCTTGGAGCCTGTTTGTCTTGGCACCCCCCTACCCCATTACCTATTCCTCAGTACCACAGGCTCTGTTTACAGCATTTTGTCCTTTTTGACTGCGTTTCTGCAGTTTTAAAATGGAAACCCAGAAGGACATCCCTGAGCCATTTTTTAATTTTATATCTATTTTATATCTATCCATTACATACATTTTAAATGTTGATAGGTTCATCTCTTCTCTCGAGAGCAACTGTCACTATAGGACTTCAAATATTTGCACTTGGCAAAATTTCAGGTTTTTTATGAGTGAATCCATTCTTCTCTGCTCACATCTGCTCTTAATAATCCCAAATGTTTGGGGTTTGTTCAGCTTTCACATGAAGGTTTTTGTTTGCTTTTTCTAAACCAAAGCACCACTACACACAATGGTCCATTCTTGCCTCTCATTGATGTTGCTGATAAAAATGGGAACTGGTTTCAAGGAGAATTCGACTACAAGACAAAGGAGAGAAGGTTTAAAAATATTTAGTTCTAAGAGAAAATCCTCCCTGAAAGATTAACTTAACCCTGGGACAGTAAATAGCAACATCATTGGCCAAGAAGTTCTCACGTTATCAAATTCTTCTGAAATTGCATCATCTGGAGCCTATAAGGGACAGAAAAAGTTGGGAAATATCATTAAAAATTCTCCTGTCTTTCCTTAAGTACAACAAATGTGTGAAAAATTTAGAAATCTTGTGTCTAAACAACAAGATATCCATAAATATCCATCAACAGGGCCCAGCCTTGGTTGGAGCTCTGTGTTCCCTTCTTGGTGTGGCCCTTTCAGAAGTGTTGGAATCTGAAATGCAGGGAAATCTCAGAACTTTGGGTCTGAAAGCTGAAGTTCAGAATTAAACACAAAATTTGATCTGGAACTTTAGAAAAGGGCTTCTAAACTTAGGTGTTAGAAGTGAGAATGTGGATTTATGGTTTAAAACAAAAACATGTTAAGAAGGAGAAAGTTTAGAGTTTTAGAGTTTAAGATATAGAAAAAAATAAAAGTAGTTATAAAAGTAAACAAGGAGTTTAGAATGCAGCACTGTAGGTTTGTGTGTCATAACATGATTAAGAAAACTTAATCATGTACAAAACTTAATCAACTACACTGTAGTATGAGTCTATAAGATGAAATATTTCAACATTAAGTCAAAAACATAAATATCTTTGTTAGCAGTGTTTTATTGGTCAATGAATTTTTAAAAGGTCATGTAACTAGAGGACTTTCTGAGCTATGTGATAAAAATGTGAGCTGAACTTACTCTTCCTAACTTTATAAAAGATTAAAAAAATAAATTGCATCATCTAGAAACTCAAAAGTGCTGTCTCTAACTTATTCAAAATTCCTTCTAAAATCCCCACCCAGAAGGAGGCAGGACACCTGGGAAAGGAGCAGGGACAGGAATGAGAATGACCCCAGAGTCTGGAAAATATGAGCTGCAGGGAGGATGGAAAAAGCAGCCTGGTGGTTTTTAAGGAGACCTAAAAAACAAGAGACAATTAAAGTTGCAACATAATTTTCCTGCTATGAAGAGGCACTAAAAAATGTGTTAAATTGCTAAAGGATAAAAGAAGAAATAAGCTGAGGTTGCAGCAGGACAGATTGAGTTAATACCAGATGTTGTGGGGAAGGAAGGTTTGAGTATCCAGCAGGAATAATTCATTATTATTTCATTATGATATCATTATGAATGAATGACAAATCATTATTAATAATGATAATGATTAATAATAATCATCATCATTATCAATAATGCTGATTATTTCTGCCACTTGGTTGGGATCTGAGGGCTCTGAAGTTCTCCATGGAGGTTCTGGGACAACCCTTCAACTTGTACCACAGTTTATGGAAAAAAGTTTAAAATAAAATCAATTTGGTTTAAAATAGGATAAAGATAAGAGAGGTGGACATGGCCTCTTTTTAAAGAACATCAAGTCCAAGTTCCTCCTCAAATGTCCAGAATAAACCAGGTGTTCTTCCTCTTGGCTGTTCTAAAACTTATCCCAACTTCTGGTTTGAAATTGCCTTCAGCTTTTTAGCCTAGATTTAACTCGATTCGATGGGATGGGATGGGGATGATTTTATTGTCAGGCTTTTTCCTCTTTTTAGGTTAAATAGCTCTTCCTCCATTCCCAGGTTTCCTCCAAAATAAATTCCAATAGTAAATTCAGTTCACAGCAGCAATTTTTAGGTTTTTTTAGTTATTTTTATTTCTAATTCTCCCACTCCCTCTTTCCCTGCACTCCTTTCCCTACACTTCACTCCAAGTAATTTTTTCTGAATGAGATTACAGTTTCTTAAAAAAAATTCCCAATGAAAGGCTTTTCACTGCATTCCTTCCATTTAAATCCATCATTTTTGGGATTGTTCTTAGGATCATTCTCAAGGCCATAAACAATGTAATTGTAATATATTCTATACCACCACCAACAAGATATGAATACAGAATCTAAAAGCTAAACTTTGTCTATAAATATTCTCCCTGTGTATATAAATAGCAGAAGAAAGCAAAGTTTAGGTGCTTGATATTTAAATTAATGCAAAGAGATTCATGACCCACATACATTTATTTTTTAAAAATTCCTTCATCCTCAGTAGTTCATTCATTAAACTCCTGTGTGGTTTTTTCCTCTCTTTTATCACTGTGGGTGTCACACCAGTTTGGGAATCATCAAGGTGATTCCCAAAGGTGGTTTAGGATGGTTTAGGTGGTTTAGAGTGGTTTAGAGTGGTTTAGGTGATTCCCAAAGGTGGTTTAGAGTGGTTTAGGATGGTTTAGGTGATTCCCAAAGATGGTTTAGGGTTTACTTTGAGTGCTGGTGAAACCCAGAGAAAAATTTCCCAACTATTTCTTGATGAGGAAAGAGTTAAGGAAAAAGTGAAGGAAAGAGTTAAGAAATCCCACTGCAGTTTCTGTAAGATTTGTCTGGGATATATTTAAATGTGGGAAACTTGGAAGAGAGCTGAAGAATGTCAGCTGGATGCTGTGTCCAGCTGTGGAATGTCCTCCTGGTGGTGAGAGGCTCTGCTGGGGTTTGCAGGTAGAAAATTTCCTTTGCTGCTCCCTGGGGAGGGCAGGCCTGGAGGTGTAGAGCTCCTCCACAGCTTTACACCAATATTTACACTAAAAATTTTGGAAAGCAAATCAAATCAAATTTGATTTGGAACCCCAAGAATTAGAGCTCCCGGGTTCTGTGAAAATGCATTTTTGTGTTAATTTTAAATAAATCATCTAAAGCTTGGGATGTTTCTCCCTATCACCCCATGTATAAAAATCAAACCTTTTGGTACAATTCTACTCCTGGCAGCCTCTCTAAATCCAGCAATGCTCCCCCTTGCAGCTGCCATCAGGAATGGTTTTAGTTTATAAAGATCAAGCCTGAGCCTTTAGTGGCTAAGGTTTTTTAATTAAAAGATTCTTTTTAGTATGGGTATGTATGTGGTAATTTTGATAATAATTGTATTAATCATGATACCTTTCAATGTGTGCAGAGATTATTTACTAAGGCCATTAAACAAGGGGGTTTGGTGGAAAAGAGAATCCCCAAGGCTTTTCCCAGAAGGGAATGTCCATCAGTCCAACCCCAGCAGCAGAGGTGTCCCTGCCCCAGCCCCTTCTGGCAGGGAACATTTTGTGTTCCCCACAGCTCCAAACTCCTCACACCAACAACAGAAAAGGAGTCCTGAAACTCCTTAAAGTCCCATTTTTGCTTCTTGGGGGAAAATTCTTCCTGGCAAGGGTGGTGAGGCCTTGGCAGGGGCTGCCCAGGGAGGTTTGCAGTGCCCATCCCTGGAGGTGTCCCAGGAATTCCTGGATGTGGCACTGAGTGCTCTGGGTGGGCATTGGGCACAGCTGGGACTTTGGGACCTTGAAGCTGTTTTCCCCCCTCATTTCTGGGATCATGAGCACCAGAATCCCCAAGGCTTTTCCCAGAAGGGAAAATCCATCAATCCAGCCCCCAGCAGCAGAGGTGTCCCTGGCCCAGCCCCTTCTGGCAGGGAACATTCAGTGCTCCCCATAGCTCCAAACTCTTCACACCAACAGCAGAAAAGTAGCCCTAAAAGGAGCCCCGTTTTTGCATTTTGGGGGGAAAATTCTTCCTGGCAAGGGTGCTCAGGCCAACAACAGAAAAGGAGTCCTGGAAGTCCTTAAAGTCCCATTTTTGTATCTTGGGGGAAAATTCTTCCTGGCAAGGGTGCTCAGGCCTTGGCAGGGGCTGCCCAGGGAGGTTTGGAGTGCCCATCCCTGGAGGTGTCCCAGGAATTCCGGATGGCACTGAGTGGCACTGAGTGCTCTGTGCTGGGGACAAGGTGGGCATCGGGCATAGCTGGGAATCCATGGGCTGGGGGGGCTTTTCCAACCTCAGAGATCCTGGGATTGTGTAGAGCAGAAAACAAGCACAGATAAAGCACCAGGCCTGGCTGCTCAGCTCTCACCACTTGAGGACTGGGGCGGTGAGGAACCTTGCTCAGTGGTACAAATCATCTGAGTGGGCACAGACACCTCCACCCTTCCCTTTCCATCCTTCTTATCCAGCTGGGTGTTTGCAGGGTGATGAGCACAGCTCTGTGCACAGCCCCTGACTCAGGAGCTGTGTTATCACAACTGGAGGGCAGGATTTTCCAAGGGCAGAGCTTTTCCAAGGGCAGAGGATTCCAAGGGCTGCTCATGAGCGTGGAGCCCAGACCATTTTCCACCCCCTGCTCTCCCCCTGTCCCTGTCCCAGGCTGCAGGAGCAGCTGCAGGAGGCAGGGGCAGCCAGGAGGAAGGCAGGCAGACAGCTGTCAGCCTGTGAATCAGACCCTGCTCCCTGCTCTGGAGGGGAACTCTGGGCTCCCACTGCACAACAAAGAGCAGCTGCTTCCGACACTTGCAGCTTCGCTCTGATGAGGGAGCGGGATCTGCAATTACAGATCCTGTGTAGGGAAACTGAACTCGAACAATCTGTGGAAAATATTCTCTCCTGCCTTCTTTTCATTGATCAGGTCGCTGTGAAAATGGACCCACTGAGAAAATGAACCCTCTAGGAAAATAAACCCTAATTCTCTACAAAAGGAGAGCCAAAACCATTCCTGATGGCAGCTGCAGGGGGGCATTGCTGGATTTAGAAAGACTGCCAGGAGTAGAGTTGTACCAAAAGGTTTGGTTCTTTTACACAGGGTGATAGGGAGAAACATCCCAAGCTTTAGACTGATTTATTTAAAATTAACACCAAAATCCATTTTCACAGGACACAGGAGCTCTAATTCGTGGGGTTCCAAGGATGTTTCAGGAGGGTATGGGATTAAATGAGGATCAGAGGGAGTGTGTGGGATCCCTCGAAGGAGGGAATGTTGAAATGGGGATCAGAGGATGTGTGTGGGATCCCTTGAAGAAGAGAATGTTTAATTGGGGATGAAGGGGAGTGTGGGATTTCCTGAAGGAGGGAATGTTGAAATGAGGGTGAGGGGGATGTGTGGGATCCCTTGAAGGCGGGAATGTTTCAATGGGGATGAGAGGGAATGTGTGGGATCTCCTGAAGGGGAGAATATTGAAATAAATGGTGATTAGAGGGAATGTGTAGGATGCCTTGAAGGAGGCAATGTTTAAATGGGGATCAGAGGGAGTGTGTGGGATCTCCTGAAGGAGGGAATGTTTCAGTGGGGATGAGAGGGAGTGTGTGGGATCCCTTGAAGGAGGAAATGTTGAAATGAGGATGAGGGGGAGTGTGTGGGAAGCAGCTAGGGACAGGCGTTTTCGGAAGATTTCGGGCTGTCACGGAAAGCTACAGAGACTCCCTCTGCCCCTCTG
>JAWMQZ010000289.1:1541716-1580809 GCA_035584835.1 Tangara arthus | reverse complement strand
TTTAAGGATTGGGTCAAAAACATAAATATCCTTGTTGGCAGTGCTTTATTGGTCAATAGATCCTTAAAAAGTCTTGTAACTGAGGGTCTTGTGACCTTCTGAGCCATGCAGTGAAGGTGTGAGCCCAACTCACCCTTCCTGCCTGTGCAGAAGAAAAATAAACCACATCATCTAAAAAACTCAGAGCCCCCATCTCTAACTCATTTGAAATCCCTTCACCAATCCCCATAGTTTTGCACAAGGAAGATCTTAAACTAATCAGCCCCATTTTTGCTTTATTTCTTCTAATTTATTTCATTTCTGAGCTTTTATTGTCATTTCACTGGGAATATAATTTGGCTGTACTGAAGAACATTGCAGCTCCTCTCCTGGTTATTTCCAACACTTTATTCGTGCTCCACGAAACGAGTTTGGTATCACCACGTTTCTGGGATGTAACTGTATTTAAAATGTGCTTTTTAATCCTGCCACCTTGTGTTCACAGCGCCTGTTGTACAACAGCATTCCCATTTTCCAGGATCAGCCACAGCGCTCGTCCATAGGGAAGAGAATAAGGAAAAGCATGGGGAGAATGTCAATATTTTATTTATGACCTCGGCGTGGGGTTTTTGTTGTTGTTGTTTCTTTAACTGGGAAGAGACAGGTCTTGGATGGGTAGGGATGAGAACCAGGGAACACCAGGAATCCCCATGGGATAATTTTTGGGGGAAAAAGCCAGGAAATCCAGTCCCGCTGGGCATGTCCGCTGGTATAGGGAAGCCCTGGAGGTGACAGAGCCTCAGCCATGGCCTGGCTCTGTCCCGGAGCTCCAGGGCTTTCCAATTCTGGGTTCGGGATTTCCTATTTTATCCCAGGGGGCCCAGGGGATTCCGGCTTGTGCTCCTATGGAGCTAGAGTTCATTTCCAGTCATTAATAATGAATTTGACCTCACGTGCTTCCTCCCGAGGGTCACCTCCGGCCTCGTGACCGGGGACAGGAGCCCGGGAACGGCCGGAGCTGTGCCGGGGCGTGTTTAGCTGGGAAATAGGGAAAGGCTCTTCCAGCACGGTGTGGGCTGGCACTGACCAGGCTCTCCCCGAAACAGTCACGGCCCCGAGGCCGCCAGAGCTCCAGGAGCGTTTGGACAGCGCTCTCAGGGTGGGATTGTCGGGCAGGGCAGAGAGGCGGCCATGGATGATCGCCCTTTTCCGCCGCTACTCCCGGATCCCGGCACCCGCGGGCCGCGCCGCCCGCTCCGCCCGACTGACCGCCCTCAGCGCCGGCCCGGCCCCGCCCCACGCGGGCCCCGCCCTTCCCGCCGCGCCCCCGCCAATCAGCGGCGAGGGGCGGGGCTGCCGCGGGGCGCGGGAACCTCCGGGCCGCGCTCCCATTGGCCGGATCCCGCGCGCCGCCGGACCCGCGCGCGCCGCCATCTTAGCTAGCGCGGGAGGCGCGCGGCGCTGAGGGGTGGCCGCGCTGGGGGCAGGCGGCGGTGGCGGCGGTGGCGGCGGTGTCGCCATGAGCGCTCCCGGCCCCCATCCCGAACCCGCCGCGCCCGGCCCCGAGCCCGAACCCGCCGCTCCCCAGCCCGCCGCCGGCTCCAGCCTCGGCCCGCTGCTCCACACGCTGGAGGACCCCGGCGCGCCACCGGGAGAGCTGACGGACGCGCATCTCACCATCGTCAGGTGAGCGCGGGGGACGCGCACGCTGCCCGAGGGGAGCGGGCGGCCTGAGGGATCGGGCCGGGCGTGCGGAGCGGGAGAGCCGGGAGCGCCATCGGAGCGGGACCTGCTGGCGTGGCTGGGGTAGCGTGGCCGAGGGGAGACCGCGGGAGACATGCGGGGCTGGGGGGAGGGAGAGGAGGAGGGAAGGGAGAGAGGGAGGAGTGAGGAGAGGAAGAGGAGGGAGAAAGGAGCGCATCTCCGCGGGATCTGCGCACCGCGGATCCTCCCGACCCCCTTGGATTCCTGGGGGATCGTCAGTGGGCGAAGAACGTTGGGATATAATAACTTTCTTCTAATGATAAAGCGTTGCGGCTTTATGACTGTAAGGATGAAGTTTTTAGTTGGCCTTTGCCGCCTTTTCATTGCATTTCTTTCTGGAAGGTGCTTCTTGCCCATGAGGTTGTGTCTTCACCTGCGTCTGTCCGGTTTTACCATGTGCAAAGGCACGATCTCTTTCTCTCAGTGTCTCCCTTCGGTCCTGCAGTGAATTTAAAACTGTAGCTACTCGCATAGCAGATTTTACAGGTTTCTAGAAATAACTGACAGCAAACAAACCCTCCTGATGTAAGTATTAAACATCAGCAGGTTTCTCAGGTTGTCCCTGGATGGCTGAACTCAGCACGGTTTGGGTTTTGCAGTGAGAAGCTGATGATTAACGTTTTATGGGATAATTGCAGCTTTTTTGCAAGAATGTTCCTCACATATGAGCAAAGTCATGCGTGCTGCTTGTCAGACCAGGATTTTCCTGCATTCTGGGACTGCTCCTGAGGAAGGTGCTTTTTCAGCTCCTGTATTTCTGTTTTTTTCTAATTTGCACCGAGTCATTTAAAGTTTGCATGCTAAATTTTAATGTTTTTATGGGAGCTGACCAGAAAATGAAAGCCTGAATCTTTTTATGAGTGTTCTTTAGGCAGAAAATGAGCCGTTACTCACTTTGTGCTATAACACAGGATTTTGCTGCTGGGTCAGACCTTGTGCTGGCATTTCTGCTCTCTAGCTCCTTCAGTGTTTTGTTGATTCCCTTCAAGAAAATACGCTGCTGTGTGCTAGAGTTTGAAAGTTAAGTCAGTTACAAGGTATTTAACCTTTAAATATTGTTTCTTTTCCCTCCTGCTCCTTGCAGTCGCTTGAGTGGTGAAGGAGGCAAAGCATTCACCGCAGATTTCAGGAAACACTTCCCTCAACTCTGCAAGGTGTTCAAGGTATGGTTTTTACACTCAGTTCTCTTATACTTCAGTAAGCAAAGATATATTTTGGTTGTTAAGGTCAGTGGGCAATGAAAGACTCAAATTTCAGTTCATTTATAGAGTCACAGAATCATTAAGGTTGGAAAAAGCCTCTGAGTCATGGAATCCAACCTTTAATAGGAATGCAGGATAGTGGCAGAGCAGGAAAGGCTTTTTTTGGCAAAATAGATCTTTCTTGTGATGAGGAGTTACTGCATTAAAAACCAAAATGCTGGGTCTTGGATGTGTTCAGGCAGCATCCCGCAGTCAAATCTAATCTTCCGGCCAGGAGAGATACTGTGTTGTGGCTGCCTTAGAAACATTTCAGAATTCAGAATATGCAGAAAATGTCAAGGGTTTTTGAGGAGTAATGTCCAGGTTGTTCTTAGCCATTTTTTCCTTCTGTTTCAGAAGCCTAAAAACAATTGGAGAGTCAAGTGAGAGAACGTAACATACACAGCCAAAGTGAAAAACTTGGGATGTTTGGGATTTACTTCATTAAAGGTGTTTTTATTACAGAGAGCAAAAATGCCTTCAGCACCTCAAATTGTTTTGCTCATTTGATGTGTACAGAATTCAAGGAGGGTTTCCTGCCTGGGTGGGTTTTTCACCCAGTCTTTGTTTTTTCCAGCTTCCCAGCAGTGTTGGCATTCAGACAATAAACTCAATATTTCTGTTACTTTTCTGACCTGAGATTCTGTGGATTTGGGTTGTGTTTTTTTCCAGGCACACATTTCCAGTCCAAACTTGGAGCTCAGTAATGCAGCATTGCAGGCCTTGGGCTTCTGCACTTTTAATTCAAACAACACAGCTGAATTATCTGGTAAGCAAACAAACTGTGACTATAAATATACACATCAGAGCTCTTTCTTTGTGTTTTTCATGGCATTTGTTTTCATTTTGACCAGGATTTGTCTGTAATGTGAGCAGTGGGATCAGTTCATTAATTACATCTTGTACGCAAGTGTGGTGATGATTTTTCATGCTGTTACACTAATTCTGATGTACAAACTTCTAGTTTCATTAAATACTTCGGTAGGAATTAGTACAGTAATTAGTTGTGTGGAATTAGTGATCAAAAAAAGCTGTTCAGAAGAACCTATTTGTAGGATTTGGGAGTGCAGTAGAGCTTTTCCAGGATTTCAGCTTTTTCTTGGAGATTTCTTTGTTCCGTCAAATCATGGAGTGGTTTGAGTTGGAAGAGACCATTAAAGGTCATCTAGTCCAGCCCCAACTATTTCACATTAATATAAAATCTTATGATCAGCGTTCCTAGAAAGTTCTAAATCCCTTTCACAAAAGGTTTTGCTTTTGAGAACTTGAGGCTTTGCCTCAAAGTAAAACCACAGGTTTTTGGTACCAGGGGAGAGGGCATTTTTCCTGTTTGAAATTGGTTCTTCTCCTCCGTTTTTTTTCAGTGTCTTCTGCTTTCCTATTATGCAAAATTCCCCCTGATTTCCTATGAGAACGCGGAATTTCTAATAACGTCTGTGTGCTATCTTTCTTTCCTCACGTTTTTTCTAAGCAGTTGATAAATGACAATTTTATTACAGAATGTCAGGCTCCAGAAGTCACAAAGCCCTGGAAACAATGGGCAGTTGAAAAGGGAGGGAGGACAAGCAGCTCCTGTACCTTTGAGTGTACTTTTGACTGGGGGAGAGGAGTGAAAGTGTCCTTCCATTTCTCTGAGTGTGGGATCATTCACCCCCAAAGTGCAGATTTGCAATAAATCAGACTTTTTACCCTTGAATTTTAAAGGAACACATGATTTCTTAGTTGGATCTAAGTGCTGTATTAACCTTATTAATTTTTAGGTAATGAGCTACAATTTTACCACCTTCAGTAACAAGAAACTCTTGAAAGCTCTAAAATAAATTTGTGTCAGGTTATGACCAAAGTGCTGCTAAATTCACTTAAAATCCAAGAAGTTTTGAATAATTAAATACTTCATCTTTAGCTCAGGTGTATTTAACTAAAGCTGTCTTCTAATACTATGGATTCTTATAAAGGGAATACAGATGCACTGCATGATTACATTAATTTTATTTATTCAATTTTTATATTATTTACGTTATATAATTTTATATATTTATATATAAATTTTTTATAGTTTATATATTTTTATATATTTTTGTATATTTTTATATACTTTATATTTTATATATTTTATATATATCCATTTTTATATATTTATATTATTTAAAGTTATTTATATTATTTAATTTATTTTATTGTATTATTTTATATTAATATTTATATTAATATTTTAATATTAGTAAACAATATTTGTGTCTTAGTTTGTATGTTATTAATGTTAATTAATAACATTTTCAGCTTTCTGGCTACTTTAGTAGGCGAGAAACTGCTCCAGAGTGATGTTTAAGGCAGTAAATCATTGGGACTTGCAGCTGAATGGATTCTGGGCACATTAAAGTGAGCAGAATGACCTGGAAGCTGTTGCAGAGGATTGTGAGGGTTTGTGTGCTCTGCTTTCAGGCACTGACGTGCAGGAGCTGCTGGCAGCAGTGAACAGCGTGGCTGTGAAATGCTCAGACAAGAACACTCGCACTCGGGCACTTTGGGTCATCTCCAAGCAGGCATTTCCTCCTGAAATTGTTAAAAAGGAGGTGAGTTTCTTCACTGTTCTTGTGCTTGGCCTCATTTCTCACAGAGAGGAAGCTTCAGAAATTATTTAAGAGAATGTGAGTTTCTTAATTTCTCATTTTGGTGCTGACTTTTCCTAGGAAGAGGAGGCAGATAGTTTCTCACTCTCCACTCAGTAGCTTTTGAATCCAAAGGTTATTTCCCATCAAATCTGACAGCCAAGTATCAATTCTTGGAAAACCTGAGCTAGAAATGACTGCTCTCCTTGAGGGGAAAGCTGCAATGTGAGCAGTTCTATCAGAAAGCAATGAAATATCACAGGGGAGAAAAGTTATGAATATTCCAGTTTAAAATGACACCTGGCATAATCCAAACACAATCCTGGAAAATGAAATGTTACCATTCCAGCTCCTCCTGGAATTATTTGTATCTGGGTGCTTACTGTGCTGTTCCCTTGTTTCCTCAGGTGTCCAATATTCTCTCTACCCTGGAAACAATCCTGACTAAAGGAGAAGTTCAGTCTGTTGTGGTTGAATATGAAGCACTTAATGTCATTATACGGTGAGTGCTCTGCAATATTCCATTGTCAGCCTTTGTGTAAGGGGGGAAACTCTCATACAAAACCCAAGTGGCACTAAATGTACTAAAGAAAAAAACTAAAGCTCCTTGAGTTGTTTATTCTGTTTAGGATTGTTTGTCTCCAGTGTTGCCCTGGTTTTCACTGGGCTAGAGGTGATTGCTGAGTGCTGTGGGTGGGATTTGGGATGGGAATGGTGTTGATAACGCCAGGGGTGTTTTAGTTAGTGCTGAGCAGAGTTTACTCTAAGTCAAGGACAAGGAGACACAGCTGGCACAGCTGATCTCAGCTGACCAGGGGATATTCCATGGAATTGTGCCCAGGGGTGAACTGGGGAGCTGCTGGGCTGTGCACCACTTGTTTTGTGTATTATAATTAATTAAAATATTGCCTTAATAATAATGCCATCATTCTGAAGCAGAAATTAGACAATGTTGTTTCATTTTTAGTGGCTCTTTAGGAATTACTTCCCACCTCTCACCTGTGCTTCCCAAGTCATGTTCTTACATTTTGTTTCCAGAACCTGCCTGCTTGAGAAATTCTCTGCCATTATTTGGGGGTTTATTTAAAAATACCTTATTTAGGAATATCCCCTTGGCAACACATTTTAGTGCAATGTTTCCCATCACACTGTTGAAATTCCTGTCTAATTCCAAAAATGACTTTTTAAGACCATCACTGTGAGCATGTTGTACTGGTCAGCAGAACTGAAATATTCAAATTTTATCTTTACTTAGTGCTAATTTAATTTCTGTACTAGTAAATACATTAAACTTGTATATTTACTCTTTTGTAAGTTTTCTCTTTTGGCATTGGGTTTGAGCTGCAAATCCATTTAAAATAGTTCTTTTAAACTGGTTCTTGTCCTCTGGCTTTAATAAAATTACTTGAAAGGCAGAACTTTTCCTTAGTGCAGCAAATTCTCTATAAACTGTAGGGATGGGGATTTGACTTTCCTGGGGAGAAGGGGGACATAGAAAAAAAAAATTCCAGGATTTCTAGATTCAGACTAGTTTGGATATATTCCAGATATTCCCATTTCTGCATGTTTTTTGGTGTGGGTGGGCTGGTGGAAACGTGTGGAATTTTGTCATGCTGTGCTCTAACAGTTTGGGAATAGGAGGATAAAATCAGAGCTCTGACCAGGCCAGGAGTGTATCCAGACCTGGCTGGGGATTTGCCCAGAAGCTGCTGGGAGTTGTTCCCAGCTGTGTGGGAGCTGCCTGGGCTCCTGGGAACTCCCAGGGATGCTTCATGGCCAAACCTTCCTTGGGCATTGTGCATTCCTGTCAGGCTCTCAGCTCCTGTGCCCAAATTGTTGGGATCAAATGGAAAAGCACAGCTCTCAGGTCAGGCTGTTGTGCTTTTGGTGAGGTTTATCTGAAATAACACTTGAGCTTTGCTGTTTTAGTACAATCTCACAGTACAATTGATTAAAAACATTTGGGATGGTTTCCTATAAATCCTGGATTGAATTAGAACATTCATTGATGATACAAAGGTAACTTGAGTGCCTGCTGTTGGAGATCTGTAATCCCTTTTTTTGGGGGAATTAAAAATTGATTTTAAAAATTTGGGATGGTTTCCTTTAAATCCTGGATTGAATTAGAGCATTTATTGGTGATACAAAGATAACTTGAGTGCCTGAGCTGCTGTTGGAGATCTGTAATCCCTATTTCTTTGTGGTTTTTTTTTTTTTGATCCAGCTTAATGGAGCAAGCTCCAGCCCAGATGGGAGAACAGGCTGTGAGGTGGGCAAAGCTGATCATCCCCCTGGTTGTCCACTCAGCTCACAAAGTGCAGTTAAGAGGTGCCACTGCCCTGGAGATGGGAATGCCACTGCTCCTGCAGAAGCAGCAGGAGGTGGCAGCTGTCACCGAGCACCTGATGACCACAGTGAGTGGCAGTGCTGGGCCTCTGGGCAGCAGGGCCACTTGGGGAGCATTCATTTCATTTTCTGTGCATTGACAGCAACTTCTTGATGCCAGTGGTTTTAATGGGAAAAAAAAAATGGAAATGTAAATATTCACTGCAAAAAAGTGCCCAGCAACAAAGGGGATGGGAGACAGAATTTGGAGGCCTGAGGGTGGAGAGGGGGCAGGAAAGTAGAGGATGCTCAGCATTTTCCATGTCCTTTAAGAGTCCCCGTCCTGTGCAGCAGCAGCCCCTGGGTGTCTTTGATGGAGCTTTTCATGTTCCCCTTCACTTCCAGGACTGGCCTCACTTGGCTCATTTATTTGGCCTTATTTTCTGCTGAAAAACCCAACCAAACAAGGTGGTGTTTGGGAACAAGGGATGTTTTGGCTTCAGAGTTGGAGGAAATGCAAATATTTGAAGAAATGGGTTTTGCTTTGTTGGTTGCCACTGTCAATAAGAACCATAAATTTCGAGTGAAAAGAAAATCAGGTGGTAGCAAATGCTGTGTGGTGCAGAATGAAATCCTTCTGCTGTAGAAACAACAGAAATGCTGCTCCACTTCCTCATGGCACCACCAAGTTGTGAATTTTGCTAAGCAAAACAATCTCATGCTTAGTTAAGTTTTTGAGTTTTATATATATATATTGTAAAAAATATATTTGCATAATCTCAAATCTTGTCTGTTGGTCATGTCCCTAGACATTGGTATGAGTGTGTAGTTTTTAGGATATTTAAAATCCATTTCTTGTAGAAATTCTCTTTCTTCCTGCCTGCAGAAATTAATTTCCGAACTTCAGAAATTGTTTTCTTCCAAAAACGAGACCTTCGTGTTAAAGCTGTGGCCCCTGTTTGTCAGATTGCTTGGAAAGGTGAGCAGAAAAGGAATCAATCTTTAGGACAGGGGTTTTGAACAGCAGAAATCTCTTTTAATGGTGCATTTCTTCCTGCTCAGACCCTGCACCGCAGCGGCAGCTTCATCAACTCCCTGCTGCAGCTGGAGGAGCTGGGCTTCCGCAGCGGCTCCCCTGTGGTGAAGAAAATTGCCTTCATTGCATGGAAGAGCCTCATTGATAACTTTGCTCTAAATCCAGGTAGGCTTCAATAAAATATTTCACCTGATTTGTTTGAACACAAGTCATACATAGCTGGGAAAATATACATACGTTTCATACATAGCTTCACCACGTAACTACGTAATATGGATTAATGCATAACTGTATTCTAAAAATAAAAATATTAAAAAATCATCTCTTAGCTATTTGTATACCACTGGATATCCACATAATGGTGCAGAAAAGTTTATTGTCTGTGTGCATAGCTACAATTCAAGTTTTTGTTGTTTTTTGCCTTGTTTTCTTTTTGAGGCAAGCCGATAGTTTGATCATTTGTTCCATCCTAATTTTTCTGCTGGAAATGCTAGAAATAGAATAAAATTAGTAAATTGTGTTTTGTAGTGCTATAAATGATCCAAAGAGCAGTGAAATAGAGAATAAAACCTTCTGTATGTTTTATTTTGGATGGTGTGGTCTTACTGGAGAAAGGCAACACTTCAGGATTCCAGAAAACATTTTTAAAAATAAGTTAAAAAAAGTTGTTCCAAAGGTGTAAACTGAATCTGGACAAGTTTTTATTCTACCTTGTTTTAAAGTACAGTTTTTTTAGCTTGATTGTGCTTCTCTGTGTTCTGAAGAGAAAACTCAGTGTTTGATTTTCCTGTCCCTGGAGCAAATGGGACCTAACAGAGCAGGCAAGAGGGAATATTTTCTGTTCATCACAGAATCCCAACATGGATCAGGTTGAGTCCAACCTCCCTTCTTGAGTGGGGTCAGGTTGGAATGCAGAAAATTTAATTTCAGTCTTTGTATTCAAAAGAAATACTTAATTTTTGCAGTGTTGTTTTAAGCAATAATTAGAGCAGTAAGAGAATTTGAAAGCTTGGTGTGGTTGAGTTTTGCAAATTACTGTTAATTGAATTTGAAGCTAAAAGATATTAGGAAAAAAACAATGGTTTAATCAAATTTTGCTGAGCTGTGAGTGTTTAAAATGCACCTCTTGGATCCCCCAGACATCCTGTGCAGTGCTAAGAGGCTGAAACTGCTGATGCAGCCCCTGAGCTCCATCCACGTGAGGACAGAGGCTCTGGCCCTGACCAAGCTGGAGGTCTGGTGGTATTTGCTGATGAGACTGGGGCCTCACCTGCCCTCCAACTTTGAACAGGTAACTCAGGTGACAGGAATCCTGATCCCTGGGCAGCAGAATGTAAAATATTCCTGCTTCATCCCTTTCTGCTGTGTTACTGAAATCAAACTCCCTCAAGGAACCAATTTGTCCTTATGTGGGGCTTACAGATTGTGTGGAAGGGATATTTGGGACTCACAGCCCCAAGATATTGGAGAGTCTGTGGCAGTCCTGCCGTGAATGCAGTCATGGATTATAAATATGTTAAATAAAGGCTCTCTCCTCCTTTCACCAAGGAAGAGTGGGCTTGGAGAAGGCTGCATAGGAAAACTGGTGAAACACCATAAATATTTAGGAAGATAGAAAGAAAAATGATGCAGGTGTTGCATTTCTAGTCCCACTGTAAGTGGAATGGACCTGTTTCTATTCAACACCTGGATTCCATTAAATAATTCTTCAAGATGGGAGTAAAAGGAGGGAGAAGTGTTTTCTTAGGCTTATTAAAATACACTGGACCCACCAGGAATTTTTGTTTGATTAGATGTTCTAATTCCTTCTAAATACCCAGAAATTCTGATTTGTGAGCAGCAGCCCAGTCTGTGCTGATTGAAATGAGTTTTTTGTGGCTTGCTCGTGTTGTAGCTGTTGCTGGGGTCCCTTTGCAGGTTTGTGTCCCTCTAATCCAAAGTACCCTGAGTGTGGATCCTGCTGCTGCCTTCCCAGGAACGCCCTCACGGCCAAACAACCCCAGCCTGGGCTCAGCAGCCCCTGGGCAGAAACCAGGTACTGAAACCTCAGCCTGTGGGAACTTCCAGCTCCATTTCACATGCAGAGACTCATCTCTTGTCTTTGTCATGTTCTGCTTTTCCATTTCTAATTCTTGTTCTTCAGAACAGTGAGTTTCCTGCATGGTCACTGCATGATTTATATGGGGGAAAGTGAGGCTGTTGCAGTTGTTATTTAAAGTTTCACAAGTTGTGCCAGTCACAGTTGAGGGCTCAGCAGCCCCTGGGCAGAAACCAGGTACTGAAACATCAACCTGTGGAAATTTCCAGCTCCATTTCACATGCAGAGACTCATCTCTTGTCTTTGTCATGTTCTGCTTTTCCATTTCTCATTCTCCAGAGCAGTGAGTTTCCTGCATGGTCACTGCATGGTTTATGTGGGGGAAAGTGAGGCTGTTGCAGTCACTATTTAAAGTTTCACAAGTTGTGCCAATCACAGTTTGAGGACCAGTTTTAATGGCCTGAATTCTGTTCTCTGTTGCAAGGGAGCTCTGGTTTGAAATCTTATTTTTTCATCTATGAGTGCTATTTATGTGCCCTTTTATTTCTGTAGCATTTTTAGTTTCTGCCTAAATAGTAGAGAACCTTGGAATGGTTTGGGTTGGAAAGGACCTTAAAGCTCATCCAGGGACACCTCCCACTGTCCCAGGCCCTGGCCAGCCTGGCCTTGGGCACTTCCAGGGATGGGCATCCCACCCTGCCAGCCAGGAATTCCTTCCCAATATCTCACCTAACCCTGCCCAGGGATGATGATCCATCAGGAATCTTAATGCTTTAACCACATGTAAAACCACCTCTAGTTTGCATTATTAATTATATTCTGGACTTTCCTTGGATAAAGAACATTATCCAAGAAAAGTCCAGAATATACTTAATAATACAAACTTTTTTATCGAAAATCAAAATGCCACCTCTAAATTTTCAATAAGGAACCCCTGGTTTTCCTTATCTTTCTGGAAGCCTGGCATCCATGGCTTGTCCCATTCTGTTCTGCTGTAATCAGGGGCCTCAGGGATCCTGGATTTGGGGAGTTTCCTGTTTTCCCCTTCTTAAAAAAGTTAATCTTAGTCCTGGGAGATGACAACTGAGTTGGTCAAAATATTTTACCAAGACCTCTTAAATTTCTGTTCCAGGTGGCAATTTACAAAGGAAACTGTTTTGTAGCAGCAGATTGATACAAGTGTTCAGTGCCTGTGTAACCACACCTTCCGTGGAGATTCGTATGGCCAAAATAAAATTTGGTGCTGTAGAATTTACAATTTTGGGGCAGATATTTAAAAAACTGGGAGAAGTATGGCTGTGATAGCAAACCCCACTTACCTGAGAAACCTGGCTGTCAGAGGTGCCTTTCAGCCAGCAGCACTCCATGATTTGTCCTTTTCCTGGGGAATTTGGGAATTTTTCCCTGGAATTTCTGTGATGTTCCTGATTTTTGTGCTCTCCCTCAGGTCCTTTGCTGTTTGTGAGCCCGGGCACACCCAGGATGGCCCTGAACAGCCCAGTGGGAGGGCAGCTCTTCCCTTCCATCCAGCTCCTGGGCATTGAAATGCTGCTCCACTTCCTCATGGGACCGCAAGTTGTGGATTTTGCTAAGCTCAACAAACTCGTGCTCAGTTTAGGTATATGAGTTTTATATTTATATTTGAAGTATATGATTTATAATTACATATTTATATTTATAAACATATAATTTATGGTTATATATTTATATTTATGAATATTATTTATATGTTTATATATTTAACTGTAAAAATATATTTGTGTCATCTCAAATCTTGTCTGTTAGAATGAAACAATTTAAACTTTTAACTGTTGTCAGTTTTAAAATATCTTTATGTTTTAAATGCTGTAAATACACAAGCACTTGATTCTTTTGAAGGCTTATTTTCCCAGTAAACTGCAAAGTAACAGGTTTATGGAATGTGTTTTTTTGTTCTTGTAGAGCCTCTCCAGTACCCACTGATCAGTAGCCCTTCTTTTTTTTGTAAGCATGCCAGCACTCTGATAAATGCTGTTCAGGATGGCTTTATTGCAATTGGAAAAGAAGTTCCTGGTAAGAATTCAGTGGTGAAATTTAAACATTTTCTGGGAAATCAAGTGGGCAAGGGAAACATAAGAAATGAACACTTTGTGTGATGTCCTGATGTTGTAAAAAGTAGAACTGGTCTGACTTGCGTTGAAATTTGAGTTCTGGCTTAAATCCAAATCTGTCCTTTAACACAATTTGTATTTTGCTGCAGTTTTGTTGGATATTTTTACTGCAAACTGAATAAAACCAATGTTACCTTGCAGATTGTTTGCTGAATGTTATCTGGAAGGACATAAATGGATATGTAAAAACAGCAATTGAAGCAGGTAAAAAGGGTCATTTTCTTCAATTTGGCATTGCTCACCAGTCAGAGGTGGTTTATTTTTAAACTAGAGCAGAAATTGTTCATTGTTCTTTGCTTGGGTTTAGTCTGAATCAATAAATCTGTTCTATTTTAAATCAATTCCAAAATAAAAACAACCCCTCCTCAAGTCTTTAACATTGAGGAATGGAGAGAAAAATGAAAATATTTTGACTCTTTTTTTTTTTTTCATTGAAACTCTGTTTCATAGTAAACTGTAGAGTCTGCAGATGTATAAAACTTGTTTCCTATTTTAAAAATAGGAATATTAGAGGAATATCCCTTATCCAAGGAAAGTCCAGAATATACTTAATAATGCAAACTTCTTAACTGAAAAACAAACTGAACACAAAGAATTCATCCATTCTTTGGATGAATACAAAATTCCACAACTTCAATGCATCAAAATTCAAATCCTTAATGAAACAAAGGTGTTTCCATTTCCTAATTAAACTTCAAAGGATTTTTATTATTTTTTATTTAATCCTTAAAAGGATTTGTATTTAAACTTTGGAATTTCATTTCTGTTATGAGCAGATTTGGTATCTAAATCTCTGAAGGATTTGGTGAAGTTTTACAAATTTACACAGAATTTTTTTTACTTTTGCACTAAAAGTTTCATTGATGCTCAGAGTGACCGTTGTGCCCTGACTGGAAATGTTCTTTATTTTAGGAAATAAGAAAGAGAAGGGAGGCTCAGAAATTCTGACCGTGTTACTGCAGGCCTTAAAGAACATTGTGAGATCCAACGCTCTGCCCGTGCAGAAAGTCCTGGTGAGTTCTGCCTGAAAAGCATCTTCAGCTGTAGCAGCAGAATTGGCTACATGGTTCTTCAAAAAAGATCTTGGAGACCTTCATGATGGAATTTTTGGTTGTTTTTTAACTGAAGAGAATTGTTTCAGTTTTGCTTTTTTCTGGGTTTTTGTAAATTTTTTTTGTAAATTTTTTGGTATTTTTTCTGTAAATTTTTGGGGTTTTTTTTTTTTTGTAAATTTTGGGAGGGGGGTTTGTAAATTTTTTTGAATTTTTTTTGAGGGGGTTGTATTTTTTGGTAATTTTTGTCGCTTTTTGTATTTTTTTTTGTAATTTTTTGGGGTTTTTTGGTGGTTTTGGTTTTTTTGTTTTGGGGTTTTTTTTGTGAATTTTTGGGGGGTTTTATTAGTTTGTTTTTTAGATTTTTTGTTTTCAATTTTTGTATTTTTGGGGGTTTTGTTTGTTTTTGGGTTTTTATTTGCAATTTTTGTATTTTTGAGGGTTTTGTTTGTTTTTTGGGTTTTTATTTGCAATTTTTGTATTTTTGGGGGTTTTGTTTGTTTTTTGGTTTTTATTTGCAATTTTTGTATTTTTGGGGGTTTTGTTTGTTTTTTGGGTTTTTATTTGCAATTTTTGTATTTTTGGGGGTTTTGTTTGTTTTTTGGGTTTTTATTTGCAATTTTTGTATTTTGGGGGGTTTTGTTTGTTTTTTGGGTTTTATTTGCAATTTTTGTATTTTTGGGGGTTTTTTGTGTTTTTTGGGGGTTTGGTGGTTTTTTATGTGGGTTTTGGTGGGTTTTGTATTTTATCTGTATTTGATCTTTTTCTGTTTATTTTCGGGGGTTTTTTATATTGGGGGTTTTTTGTATATTTTTGTATATTTTTTGTATTTTTGGGTGGGGTTTTTTATAATTTTTGGGGGGGTTTTGGTTTTTTTTATATTTTATTTGTATTTATTCTATTTTGCTTAAAATACTTAAACCCTCAGCAAAAATATATTTAAATGTATTCTTTTTCTTTTCCCCTCCTCAGTCTCTCATTGACATCACTGTCAAGGAGTTGCCTCCAAAAGTTTTGGGATCCCCAGCTTATCAGGTTGCTGATATGGATCTTTTAAATGTAAGTCTGAATTAATTCTGGGACTTCATTAATGCTGAAAAGTTTTGGGAAATCAAATTATTTCATGTTCCACAGTGCAGACTTTGTTTACAGGCCTCACTAATTTCACTGTTTCTAATTAATGAAATTACTGCACAAAAAGGGCTGATATTGATTAGTGAATGTCATGTTCTTTGTGCTGCATCAAAAGTTAAGAAAATATTTCGACAATAATCACAAAAAGCTGTGAAACAAGGCAGAAATGCTGCTGAATTTTGGTAGTTTTGCTTAGGGAGGAGCAGGCTCAGTAGGAAGGAGTGTGCTCCTCATTAAAGTTCTAATTAGCAGATATTAAATACATTTTGTTAAGGACACTCAGCATTAGCAAACCTGAAATATTTGTGGGAAATTTGAACAGAACTTGCCCAAAAGTTCTCTTGCTGTAAGCTGGAAATGAGCAAATCCCAGCATCTGGCAGCACCTTTGGTTTCCAGTTTTCCCTCTTGTTTTTATGGTCAAGTGTTAGAATTGACAGTTTTGGGCAACTTTTAATAATTGTGAATTTCTGGCTAATAATAACAATTGGTTTTATTGTTGTTGTTATTGTTATTATTGTGAATTTCTGACTAATAGTAATAATTGTGAATTTCTGGCTAATAATAATAATAATTGTGAATTTCTGGCTAATAATAATACTATTTGTGAATTTTTGGCTAACAATCATAATAACTGAATTTTTGGCTAACAATCATAATACTAATTGTGAATTTTGGCTAACAATAATAATAACTGAATTTTTGGTAACAATCATAATACTAATTGTGAATTTTTGGCTAACAATCATAATAACTGAATTTTTGGCTAACAATCATAATACTAATTGTGAATTTTTGGCTAACAATAATAGTAAGAACTGGGAATTTTTGGCTAACAATAATAATACTAATTGTGAATTTTGGCTAACAATAATAATAAGAACTGGGAATTTTTGGCTAACAATAATAATACTAATTGTGAATTTTTGGCTAACAATAATAATACTAATTGTGAATTTTTGGCTAACAATCATAATACTAATTGTGAATTTTTGGCTAACAATCATAATACTGTTTGTGAATTTTTGGCTAACAATAATAACTGTAAATTTCTGGTTAATAATAACAATAATAGTGAATTTCTGGCTAATAGTAATAACAATAATTGTGAATTTCTGGCTAACAATAATAATAATAATAGGGAATTTCTGGCTAATAAGAATAACAACAATTGTGAATTTCTGACGAATAATAATAACAATAAATGTGAATTTTTGGCAAATAATGGTAACAATAATAGTGAATTTGTGGCTAATAATAATTGTGAGCTCTGGCTGAGAGTTGAATGCAGCACAGAAATGCTGGTGGAGGTGAGGCAGCCCTTTCATTTGCTCAGTGCTGTTTTAACCTCTTCCATTTCTGCTCCTAGGGCACTCCAGCTCTGTTCCTGATCCAGCTGCCTTTCCATAACAACCTCCTGGAGTGCTGTGTGACAGATGAGAGGTACCTGCAGCTTTGAGCATCCCTTAGAAAACACCTCACCGTTTTTATTTGCCCTCTCATTTCAGCTGGGGAAAAGCCCAACTCTGACCTGTGGCATTTCCTCCTGCAGGTTCTTTGGGGTCCTGGAGGCTCTGGTGGGTTTTGCCCTGTCTGGGCCCACCTCTGCCCTGGCTTTCAGTGACTCTGTGCTCTGTGTCATTGATCAGAGTGCAGGGCAGGTGGGCAACAAGGAGCACCTCTGGAGGATGTGGAGCATTGTTGTTCATCCTCTCACTGAGTGGATCAATCAGGTAATTCATTCATTCAGCAGTGGATTTGGTTCTCTTCCCCACACCCACACCCCCACAGGAGAGCTTTGCTGAGCATCTATCTGATTTTTTTAAGGAATTTTGCTGAGCATTTATCTGAATTTTTAAAGGAATTCCATGTCTTGAAGTGATGCTGGAATTAGCTAGCTTGGCATAATCCTCCTGGTGAAAACCATGGGAAGGTTCTCCCCAGGACCTGTTAACTTTTAAATACCATGGGTTGGATTGCTTGGTGTGAAAATCAAATAAATCCCAGATTGGGATGTTCAGGATGTAATTAGAGCAGAGTTTTACTCATGTTAGACATCTTTAGTGTAATAAAAGCCTTATCAATTACAATATTTACTAGAAATAAGTTGATTGTAATGTAGGAGTTGCTGAATTAATTTATCCTCATTAATCATTAGATCTAAAAATCATAGAATTGATGAAGAAAGTTTTAGGTGCTGTGACTATTTCCAGCAGCATGGGCACAGGGAATGGCTTCCCACTGCCAGGGGCAGGGGTGGAGGGGATATTGGGAATTGGGAATTCCTGTCTGGGAGGATGGGGAGGTGCTGGGATGGAATTCCCAGAGGAGCTTTGCCTTCCTGAAATCTGTGTTATTGATCAGCAAATGTAAAATTTGGTGTCCAGGAGGTAAAATGTCCATGAAGATGATTCCTGCTTCAAGTTCTGTTCAACACATTTTCAGAGTGCTCAGTGAGGTGATGCTGTGGCCAAGCCAGAGCCTGATCCCAAACTGCAGCAGCAAGGACTGACTTCAAAATTAATTACAGCCTCATTAATAACAGCCTGATAACCAATCATTTCCTCATGGGCCTTGGCTGTGAGACCTTTTTGCCTTTCCATGCCTTGAACATCCCTGGGAGTGCCCAAGGCCAGGCTGGAGCAGGGTGGGAGGTGTGGGGTGAGATCAGTGGGGTTGGAGTGAGATGAGGTTTAAGGTCCTTCCAAACCACCCCATCCCAGGATTCTCTGGGGTGGTCATCACTTCCTGCAGCTGAAATAAGTGAGGAACACCAAACATTTCCTAGATTGGTTTTCTTGGAATATATTTTGGCTTTTAGAAACAGAGTTTTGTACCCTTTGTTGGCAGGATCCTCCTGAGCTTTTGAAAGAGCAGAATATCTGATTTCAACCTGTATTTAATCAGGAACAGCCTTATTTATCAGCTCAATTCTGCAGCTTTAGCTTTGCTAAACATAATTTAGCAGATCTCTTTTAAATTAGATACAAAAACGTGTTGTAAATTCTAATGTGGTGATTTCTGTAGTGTGGAGTGGTTTGGGTGAGACTTGAAGGTTTAAGAATTCTTTTTGCTGACTGGAGTTGGTAGAGAAATGAAAAAAAGGAGTAGAAATAAGTATAAAGCTTAAATATCCAAATGTCCCAGTTGGAGACAAAATTTGGGAGGCGACATCCCCAAGGGGTCTCTTCTAAAAAAACAGATTTTAGCAGCTCCTCTCCCAGAAGATAATCTGGGAGATAATGGTGTTTGGGAGATGATCTCCTTGGAGGAGAGTGGAAAAAACTGTTTATTTAACAAGCAAAATATTCACAAGTCTGAAGAAATGAATCCTATTGAACCATAAACTCTTTTCTTGTTGCAGAATAACGAGGTGAACCAGGGGGATGCCCTGGAACACAACTTCAGTGCTGTCTACAGTGCTTTGTTGCTGCCAGTATCCCACATTTTCCCCACTCAGGGATTCCCACAGGTAACAGCAAATCAATCAAATCAATCAAATTAATTTAAAACAACGTGGGATTTATCAAATCTCTGAACTCTCAGAGCTGACTTTGGGTTCAGTCAGCTGGGTTTGGGGTTCAGTATAACACATGGATTTAAAACCCTAAACCTCCAACTTAACCTAGGGGATTCTTTAGGGATTTTTGACAGCAGAAGAAAACACAAAGCAAGTTTTTCTCTGCACAGATACTGATATTCACCACCTTTTTCTCTCTGCTCAAGCCCACTCTGAAATCCTTGCTGCGCTCCTGGTCTGACCTGTACCGAGCCTTCGCTCGCTGTGCTGCCCTGGTGGCAACAGCAGAAGAGAACCTGTGCTGTGAGGAGCTTTGTGCCAAAATAATATCTGGGCTAGAAGGTGAAACTCCAGTAGTGAGTATAAAACTGATCATTTAGCAGATCTCTTTTTAATTAGATCTAAGAATGTGTGTATAAAGTCTGATGTAGTGATTTCTGCAGCGTGGAGTGCCTTGAGTGAGACTTGAAACTTTAAGAATTGTTTTTACTGACAGGAGTTGGTAGAGAAATGAAAAAAATGAGTGAAAATAAGTATAAAGGTTAAATATTCCAATAGTTCAGCAGATTTTAGATTGGCCTTCTAATTAATAAGAATGATTACTGAGTGTCATCATGGTGGTAAGTGTAATTTGTCCAGGTGAAATGTGTTTATGAATACCACAAACCCAGGCACTGCAGTTAGGAAGGAGAACATGGAACCATCAGCCTTGTACACTAAAATTTTAGGATTTTATTCCTAAAGCTGTGTAAAAAAGAAAGATTTTTGAAAGGATCGGTGGTTTTGTTGCCTAAATTGCCTATTCCCAAATTCACACCACATTTAGTTTGGGATATAAAATCCTTCATGCATAAAGTTCACTTTGAAAAATATACTGTGAAAACCACCAAAAGATGAAATTAAAAAAACTGGAATTGAGAGGATTGCATCATTTTTACCTACTTTGGGTACTTCTGTGTCCTGATAAATAAGTGATAAATATCACTTTTAATAATCAGTAATTACTAAAGAAGACAATTTAAAGGTTTGGTGTAAAGTTGTATTGCAACTTCTTTTAGCTCACTATATCAGTGTTCCTTTTAAATCAACTTTGGCCTTCTTTAGGAAAATTTGGATGGATTGAGAGGGTAAAAAAGCAACTTTGATCATCTTTTTCTATGCACTAAAAATTATTTGTGCTTTGACTGTTAATAGCAGCTTAATTGTTGTGCTTGTAATGACTTTTGTGGCAGCCAGGCTTTGTCCTTGAGCACACAGTGAGCCTTGAACCTTAATTTTATTGATTGATCCTAAATGTGGATAAACCATTTAATTGATAAATTGATAAATTTGAAAAACTGATAAAATTGATAAATGATTTTTAATTGGTGTATCCTAAATGTGAGCCCTTCTCCCAGCTGCCTGCCACTGTTGGCTGCTTTAGACACTATTAATCTTAATTATTAGAATTAATAAGCCCATCCTCAGTGTAAATGTGTATTTTAAATGGAATTTTATCCATCTCACTGATCATGCAGAGCAGCTTCACCCACCTTTAATTAGAAGTTGTTTCTTTGCTGTCCTGAACACCAAGGGTGGTTTTTTCTGTCATTGAAAAATCAAGAGGATTGATTTTTGGCTTTGCTGCTTGACATCTGATTTTGCTGGTTGGTTTTTGATTTTGCGGATTGATTTCTGTTTCTCCTGGTTGATTTCTGGTTTTGCTGCTTGGTTTTTGTTTTTTCTCACTGGTTTTTCTTTTTGCTGATTGATTTTTGTTCCTGTTTCCTCCTCAGGTGTTCTCCATGCTGGAAGGTCTCACCCACCTTGTGTCAGTCATGGTTGACTGCATCAACTTTGCACCCTATGGCACTAAATTCCAGCCCAAAAACAGATGTAAGGAAATACTTCAATTTTGGGGGCTTTGTTACTTCAAGAGTTGGTTAAAAATTAGAGTTTAACAGAAGACAAAGGGTCATTGGGTATAAGATATTCTTTGGTTTGTTTCCTTTTCCCACTTAAACTGTTAAAGCTGAAGAAATAACTTCCAAAAAGGCAGAATTCAATAAAAAAGTATTTAAAATTTACCTGCCCCATGGGAATCTGGTAAAGTGGTAAAATGCAGTGTTGGACTGCTGAAGGAATGAAATGCTTTAAGGAATGAAATGGTGATGAGGGGATAACATAATGTAAACTTCACTTCCAAACAAATAAAGTAATAAGGAATTATATTTCTCCTTCCCTCCTGTTCACTGTTCCAGAATTTGTGTATCAGGTGCTATCGGAGGAGTGGATTTTTATTTTCAAGTAGGCATTCAAACCTTAAAAATTTCGAGTAAAAAATTTCAAGTTCATTAAAACCTTAAAAATTTCAACTAGGCATTAAAACCTGCAGAGTCTGAGCAGCCAGAAATATAAATAAGACGACTAGAAATCACGCATTAAAATTGTGGTTGAGTTGTTGAATCAATTTTTAAACTATTTAGATGTAGATCTAGTTTGGGAATCAGAGTTCTTCCTCTCATGTAGACTCAATGTTCAGCTGTCTTTTAAGGAAAAAAATGCATTTTTTAATTGAGTTTGTGAACCTCAGCTCCCCAGACCCCCACAGACTGGGCTAAGAAGAAGAAGGAGCCCCTTGGCAAGCTGAGCTCTCTGTTGAAGCTGCTGCTGCTGCTGCTGAACTCCTTCCACGAGCTGAGCTGCACCGAGCAGCAGGCAGAGCCCCTGCAGGCGCTGGGGCTGTCCCTGCTGGCAGCTCTGCACAGCATCATCAGCCACATCTCCCTGCCCTCCCTCCTGGGCACCACCCTGGGCACCTTCTCCAAACCCCTGGCGCTGTTCTACGAGAAAACCAGGTCAGGATGTGAAGGGTGCCTGGGAATTTGGGGTGGGGAAACTCTGGAGTTGGGTGGGATGGAGCGTGGTGTTCCTGGGAAGAGATGAGAATCTTGACTCCGTGTTTCAGAAGGCTGATTGATTATTTTATTATATATAATATATATAAAATATTAAAATCCTATATTAAAATGATACTAAAAGAACAGAAGAAAGGATTTCATCAGAAGGCTTGAAAGGGATGATAACAAAATCTTGTGCCTGACCAGAGTCTGACACATCTGGACTGTGATTGGCCATTAATTAGAAACAACTAACATGGACCAGTCACAGATGCACCTGTTGCATTCCACAGCAGCAGATAACCATTGTTTACATTTTGTTCCTGAGGCCTCTCAGCTTCTCAGGAGGAAAAAACCCAAGGAAAGGATTTTTCATAAAAGATGTCTGTGACAGCTGCCTTCTGCTGCAAGTCAGGGCAAGGGCTCAAGAGCCATTTATAAGTGTGGTACCTCTGAGCTGGCATGGTGCAGCTGCAGGTGAAACTCTCACTGCCCTCTCAGGCAGCTCCTGTGCCCTGTTGGGGGGCAGATATGGGGGAAAATTCCTGTTCTTCCCTACTCAGAAGTCAGGCAGCTGAATGTAACAACAGCTCAGTTCATCATGCATGATGCCAGTCTTCCCTGCAGCTCACCCTCACTGCTGGTGTTTCAGAAAAGGCTTTGAGTTGTGGAAGGTCTGCTGGCAATGTGGCATCATGTGGGACATGGGAAACTGGTGGCTTTTCTCTGGGTCTCAGTGAGCTGGCTGGTGGCCTGTCAGGAACAAGGGCTGGGGTTTGTCATCTACCATTATCTAATGAAAGGAAATTAATGAAGCTACTTAGTTTTTGGAGTGACATCTCCCTTGCAAGCTTTCTTCTGGGTGAGAAGTACTAGACTGTGTTTATAGCTCCTAATTCAGGACATGTATTTTTGGGTCAGCCCTGTTCTCCTGTTCTTTTTGGTTGTGTCCAGTACAGCGCATGTTTTCAAAATGGATATACAGCACCCTACAAAGATGGCAGCATCTGTGTTTGCATTGTGCAGATGAGAAAATGCAAAGCCATTGAATTAACCTGGCCTGGGCACCCCTCAGTGAGTGACAACTCTGTAGGTTCAGTACTCAGGCTGTGGAGTTGTAACTTAAAATATTTCCTCCTGTCTGTCTGCCTGTTCATCTACCTCCTGGACCTCCATGCATGCAGCAATGGCTCGGGGGAGGTCAGGGGGAGTTCAGGAGCTCAGAGGGAAGGGTCAGTGTTTGTGTGAGTGCAGTGTTGCTCACTGATGAGGCGTCCTGGCAGGCTGTCCCACTCACAGACACCAGTGCCCTTCTTGTGAAACACAGCCAGCAGTTACTGGCCAGAGGTGACTTTTTTATGGCTTTCTTGCTGGCAGTGTTGCCTCACACATAACTCTGCTGGAAACCTGCAGCTATCTCCAGGATTCTGCTGCAGTTACTGCAGATAAGCGTGGTATGCACAGCAGGGCTGGAGATCTGGGACGTCTGCACATTGGCACACGTGGGAAAGAGGGAGCAGAGAGTGTGCAATGCAGCTGGGGAGGCCTGAGTGTCCTGGGATGGTGGGACATCCCCATCCCCATGCACCCATGGTGTGGTGGGGCAGCCCAAACAGCTTGGAGCTGTTCCACTCCTTGAGCCCAATGCTCTTTTCCACTTTCAGGAAAGCTTTTGTAGGTGGTTGGAGATAAATCCCCCCCCCACACACACACTCTGAGGATTCTGTGGCTGGTGTGCTGCTGGCACCCCGTTGCTTTGGAGCCGTCAGTGGAAAGGGAGCAGCCAGGTTTGCAGGGGGCTGTTAGCAAGGAGGAAACCCCAGCAGGACTGTGGACCAGACAGTCTCTCCCAAGGCAGGTCAAAGGCTGAGCTTGCTGTTTACAAAATGGGTAAACAGGCAATTATTCAGCCTGGCAGCAGGCAGAGCACCCCACAGGATGTAAATCCTTGCCAATTCAGCATTATCTGGCAGGGAATGGGTTGGAGATCCAAGGATCCCTTGCAGTAGCAAAAGGGAGCTCTCTGCACATTGAAACCTTTCAGGGTCACTGTAGGATGCCATGGAGCCGTTAAGGAGCCCTCACGTGCCAGAAGCAGTTTAACAGGCCCAGTGTTGGGCACTTAATTGTGTCAATAATTATTCACGCATTAGCACCGGCTCCTCCTTAAAGTGTGTGCTGCAGTGACTCATTAAGTTATTACTGGTATTCATTACCAATAAAATTAGCCTTTTTTCGAAGTGTAAAACTTATGTTTTATGGAAAAATATTGCTGGAAGTACCACAGCTTTGCTCTACTCCCTGCTTGGTGCAAAGAAAAGCAAGAGATGGAGCAAAATTTTTTGTCCTGAAAGAGGCCCTCAAATTATAAAGAGTCTTTTTTTTCTTTTCTTTTCCCTACAGTGGGTTTTATGTACTTTAATTGGGGCAAGGGAGAAGCCCGGCTTTGACTGTCAGTCCTGTGTGCATTAGTGCTATTTCCTGGTTATCAGAGGGAGAAAGATAACCAGTGTCTTTGGATGAATCAAGTGTTAATGTATATGCAGCTGTCTGTCTGTGAAATGTGTCACGGTGCACTTTGTTTCTTGTAACGCTGATCATTTCCAGTGAGCCTGTACAGTATATGTGCCTGGAAGGAGAGCAATTGTTACACAACTCCTTAATCCCAGCCATGATTAAAACCCCTTTTGTTCCCCCCTCCCTGCATTACCCCAGCCTATCATCTTCTCTGAGAAATCATTTGGCAAGTAGAAACATGTGTATTTTAGGAGACTAACTCCTTTTCAAGCATCAGTTTTGCTTTTGTTCTGCTTTTAGAACTTGTTCTTTTTGCATTCCAACATACAGCGCCGTTCACAAGGCGTGGGAGGGTCATTGCCATTTTCTGAGTGAATAAGGTGTAATTGAAATATGATGTATGCAGATACCATCACTTGCACAGCAATTATCCAGCTTGTTTGTTTGGTGGGAACATACTTTCAGCTAGGGGTTGGTCAGTGGCAGCCCTGTGGTGTGACAGGGCTGAGAGAAATGGCAAAGAGCATGTAAAGTGTCCCAGTGTGAAATTTCACATTGCGCTGGGTGCCTGCTGGGGGAATCACTGGGAATTTTGGAGGTGAGGGCCGTGGCAGTTTCAGAGAGAAATGTAAAGGCCAGGGGGGGCTGGTGCTCAGAGGTTTGACAGCCTGTTTCATGTGGAGACCAGCAGTGAATGTGGTCTTGTTGAAACTTGAAACAGCTCTATTAGCAGCTTGATTGGGGAAAGGAGAGGAGACCAAAAGTAAACAGGAATGTGCGCTCTGGAGATGGGCTTAATTGTGCACAATGCATCTTGCCTCTGTGCAGCTTACTCTAATCACTCCAAATGGCAGCACACACACTCACACACACAAATTTGATCTGCTCAAGCAGATAAAACTGCTATGTGTATAATACTGCCAGGCTAGGAGGGAAAAAAATGGACATCTGTTTAACAATTCTCCATTGTAGACAGGATCATAGAAACACTGTTGCCTGCCTGTCGTGTTCAATCAAAATGAATAAAATGCTGATTTAAAAAGAGAAAAGAAATCAGGCAGAAGACCACCTCAAAGTATTTGCTTACACCATTTTTTATTTTTTTTTTGTTTTTGTTCTCATTTCGGCAGCAAATGAGGAAGGGGAATCCCAGGGGCAGAGGAGGTTTCAGGAACAGTGAGGGGAAGATATTTGTTTTGTTTTGGTATTTATCCTCAGCGCAGCCGAGAGAGGCGTGCAGCAGTCGGAACTAATTGTGGCTCACTCAGGAAAGTCTTCATTAGCACTTGCCACACATGGTTACCAGATGTGCTGAGGAAGGGCTGGGAGGAGGGAGGAAAGGCTACGTGGAGAATGGGCTACACACTTAAACCTAATAATCTGCCTTTTGTTTTCGGGTCCATTGTGCTGGGGAGGGGAAGAATGGGGAGAGGGAGAAATCCTGGCTGGCTTTTGATGCAGCCAGTTCCTCCCAGCTGAATGGCATTCCTTGTGCTGCAGCCTCCTCCAAGGGAGGAAGAAGCCCTCAATCACGGCCAAGTAAAGAGGGATTTATCCATTTATTTATTTATTTATTTATTTATTTAAGGGCTGTCAGTGAACTATTCCACTGAACTCAGCTGAAAGCACTTGGACACCCAAACTGGGGAAGCACTATCTTTCTGACCAGCCTGGGAATTTGAGCTGGGGTGGGGATTTCTATGAGCATCAGTGGGGCTGGCGAACCTCACAGCCCAGCAGCAGCAGCAGCAGCATCTCTGCTCACCTGTACCTTGCCAGGGAGTGTGGGATGCAGGCAGGAAAGCCCAGTCCAGCAGGAAGGCGGGAGCAGCTCTGTGGTCCTGGTAGTCACCCTGAGGTCGGTCAGGTGTTTAACCTTCTGTTTAATTAAAACAAATTCTGCAGATCTTCCATGCATGGTGGCTGTTGCTGCTGCAGACCAAATCCTGGCCTGGCTGCTCACAGAGATGGCTTTCACAGGAACCACTGCTAATTTTACTGCAGATGTTAACAGAAATTTTGCTGGTTGCTCCATAGGAAAAAAAGGTTCCTTCTTCTTATTTTGAACTGGTCATCTGCAGGGGTGCCCTGTGTTACCTGTGCTGCCCTGCCATCTCCCCCTGCTTCAGCAGCACTCTTCCCCTCTCACAGTCCCTCAGTGCTCCCACAAGATGAACATTTTTCATGCTGGCATCAAGGGAGAAAGATCTGTGCTTGGAGGCCTCCTCTCCTCCTGTACTCCCCTCTCCATCCCAGTGGTAGGAGGACATCACTGTGTCTGCATGACAGGGCTTAGAAGACTCTCCAAGGTCTGAATAATCAGGGCTGAAGGTTTAATTATGGCACTACACATGATGGCCACAAGATTTGTCACTCTGGTCATGTGAAAGAACAGCGCTAGATGAACTTCTACTAATTAAGCACTCTGTTTCTCTTCCTTCTCAAAACTGGAAGGAGGTATAAATATGGGAAATCACTTATGTTAATGTGAGATAGAGACATTTTTGGAATCTTAAATAATCTGAGTTGAACCTAAATCTTTGTGGCTCTGGCCCTGTTTTATCCAGCTCAGTTTGCCAGTCTGTAATCTCATCCTGCTTTGGAGCCTGGAAATGTTCTTGCTCACAATCTCAAAGCAGAGCAGATGTTGCATAAATAGAAAATAGGTTGTGTGCACAACCTAATCTAAGCACAGGGCACAGAAGGAGGTTTGGATGAATGTAAGCTAATCAGGGCACAGATCTGCTATACTTTGGGACTTAGGACCAAATTTTTTTCCAGCTATGTTCTACTTGGCAGATCCCAAATATGCCATTCATGTTTTCCCACTGCATGGCTTGTGGGTGTTTTTCATTTGTTGAGAATAAAGCAATGCTCATCAGCTCAAGCTCACCGAACAAATGGGTGGTAAAAGTTGTTCTATTCCATCCTTTCTTCCATGTTTGACAGATTTCTGCATCCAATGATGTTATTCCAGGTCCACAATAATAAAAATTCAGAAATTCATTTTTTGGATTCCCTCAAATGAATTAATAAAGCCAAATTAGCTGACTTAGTTGTATCTACCTTTCCTGCTGTGGGATGTAGAGCCTCCTTCAGCCTGACTGTATGGCTTCAATAAAATATCTTCATTAGCTATCAGAAAGGCCCAAGGAGAAATTTGGTAAAACCCCAGCCTATTTACCATCCCATTTTTGCAATAGTTGCTATTGCATCAGTTGTTTTCTTAATAAAATTGAGTGCCATATTTGCAATTTTTCTAATGCTATCCCAAATTATTTACACAAGAATGAACTGTGATTGTGCCAAAGTATATTGTGTAGGGACAATGTGTCTGCCTACAATATTGTGTGTTTAGAAAACACAGCACAGCAAACTTGATGTTTCTGTCAAGTTTGCTTTCTTCTGGAGATGCATATACATATATTTATTTTTTCAAGTGTTACGCACAGAATGAGTTTCACGTGTAAATGTTCCTGCCTTCGTGGTGAAACCACAGCCATGCACAACAGGCATCATCACAGGTGATTTTCACAGCCAGGTATTGCACAGACACAGTAATTAAGATTTGGAAGGGTTATTTGGAGGAGAAAGTGAGTTTTTGGCTCAGATGCCTGTGCTCACTGCTCAACAGGTTTGCAGTTACCTGAGGCTCCAGCAGAACTCAGAAGTGCTTCCAGAAATCTGACACACTGAATGCAATTTTAAGACATTCTTTGTATTACTAACTTCATCTTGAATTATTATAAGTAAATGATTTTAAGCATTGATCAGCTTGGAGCTGGAAAGCAGAAAGATCAGATTTATTTCCTGCTTTTAGTGCATTTCCATGCTGAAGTTGAGGTTTCAGGCAGCGAGGCAAATATTTTTATGCAGATGCAAAACTAATCAACCAAACATGAAAATACTCCTGTGGGGCTTCCTGGAGGCCTTGCTGGGGATACTGCAATGCAAATAATATACAATGCAAATAATAAATAACATGGTATCAGTACTGTAGGACAGTAGGATTCAGCTGGGGATGGAACACACTGGGTGGTCAGTGTGAGCTGGTACCACCATCCTTTATATGATGCTCAAAGTCTCATGGTTTTGCTGCCTGGATCTACTGTCAGGCTTTTTTCACTCTCCCTAAGTTCTTCTGTACAGTGCTCCATTAAAATGCATCTTTCCTCACAGATGATGTCATTTAAGTGCAAGAGAGTTGGAAATCCTTCTTTGGCCTCCTGTAGTTTTTTTCCTCTGTAGCTGGCTGAGCTCGAACTACTTCTCTTTCCAATAGGATATGTAAAAATAATAATAATAATAATAATAATAATAATAATAATAATAATAATAATAATAATAATAATAATAATAATAATAATAATACATTACTTTTCTATATTAATATATAATTAATATTGCATATTATATTAGAATTAATTAATATTACATATTATATAATAATATAATTAATATAATATTATATAATTACATAAACTAAATAGATAAGCTATATATCTTATATAATTAGATAATATATCAATATATATTAATTATAGTATTATCTTAATTATATAGTAATATATAACAATAATAATCAATATAATTATTTTTATCAGTAATTTGATCGGTATTTATCAGTAACATGATTATTTTTATCAGCAGTACTCTGTGTAATTAGAGAGTATCCAGCACTAGTTAATGCTGCACACTGAATGCATTTTGCACCCTTTTTCCCCTTGTGATTTGCCACTTTTCCAGTACCAAGCAAGTGACCACCACAGCAAGGCAGGGTGGAAAGTGAGTTTCAAAAAGAGGTGCTGGTAAAGTATAAAACACCTTGGCATATATACCACACACACCCCTTTTCTTTTTCCTCCTCCATCCCCAAATCTGCTGAGAAAGATAAGGGAGCAGATTGATACATTTGAGTGATCCATATCTTTTTAATTTTTACTGATTGGGAATTTTCACTTTCATCATACACAGAAGAAGAAACATGACTATGAAGAAAGAAGCATTCCCAACTGAATATGTTTGTTTTTATTTTGTTTGACTTCGTTCTGTTTCAGATTAGCTTCCCAACCCAAACTCTGCAATTTTATCATGAAGCTTACAATATGCAACAAGTCTTGCAGAGCCCTGTTATGAGATAATATGAATGTGAAGGAATCTCTACCTCCACTTACTAAAAAAAAATACATTTTTGCTACAAGGAATTGCAGTAAAAAACTTGAAAATATGACATGGGGGCAGCCTAGAGAAGTAAGAGAAAGATAAAAGGATCTCAAAGGCCTTGGGAGGCATTGGTTTAGGGGTGTGTGTTTGTATGTTTCTAAGCATTATTGTTTATGGTAAATCTTAGGACTTTAAGTCTGGTCTGTGACTTTTGGGTAGTTGGGAGGGTAAAACCAGTAAAACCAGTAAAAAAAGGTGTCTGGGAGAGCAAAGCACTTCCAGTCCTGCTTTTCCTCTGCCCCAGCTCAGTCTCCATCGTTTTCCTGGGTGTTGATTATCTTCATTTGGACTTGGCTCTGGGAGCAGTGAGTTGTCTGAAGGGTCAGCTGTCTGCAGCGTGACACTTCTGGGAGAACAGGAGGCAAGGGGCATAGAGTATAAAATGAGTATTTCAGCAAACATTTTGATCTCATTTGGGGCAGTTTGACAAAATATGAAATCATACCACGTGCAAATGTGTCTGTGCACCATCAGTGTCACTCGCATTTGCTGGAGCATCCCTGGAGATGTTGGAAAGAAGGGTGGAGGTGGCACTTTGGGACATGGTTCAGTGAAGGACCTGGCAGTGTTGGGGTAATGGCTGGACTCAGTGACCTTTGGGGTCTTTTCCAACATGTGGGGTTCTGGGATTCTCTGATTTTAGGGAAGGTCATGCTCGGGGTCTGCACCAAGCCCCAGCTCAGGGCAGCTGCCCGTGTGAATGTGTGAGCAAAGCTCATTGTGCTGCAGATCCCACTGGTTTAGGAGCAGCCTCTGCAGCTGGGCAGGCACTGCTGTGCACAGCATGGGCACCAAGGGCTCAAATGGCAATCCCTCAGTCCCACCTGAAGGCATGGCTTGCCAAATTTCACCCAGTTTCTGATCCATGATGGAGCACTGAAAGCAGCAGTGCTTTCTAGAGGTGAGGCCATGTTGTAATCCAAACCAGGAGAAGAAATCATGTCCTTGCCTAGCCTGTTATTAGTTTCAAATTCCATGCAAAAGTTTGAATAGATTTTTCTTTTCACCAGACAATGCAGCTATGACCTTTTTTCATCAAAAGGAAAGAAGCAGCAGCAACAATAATTTACATCAGTGCAATGCCATTCTTTGTACCATTGGTGAATTTGGAACAACTTTAAAAGTGAAAAACAAACAGACAAACCCAACCAAAACTGATTTGACTATAGAAGCAGTAATTTCCAGATAATTTCTTAACTTCTGTGAGCAAGTTTCCTCCAGTTTATGAAATTCAGAATAGTTTCCATTTTGATAAGAATGGAACATCCATTCAGTAGACAATAGGAGCTGTTTAAACCTGTTTAATACTATGAAAGAGATGTGTAGAGCTAATTAAGGTATGTGTTGAATAGTAATTATGTCATCCTGAGGGATTTACAAATAGACTCTAGTTAAAATTTGATTCAATCTTTTATCATTCACAGAAGGTGCAAATTATTATTCATTTTACGTGCTCTGATTTCAGTTCTAAAGGTAATCCAGAAAAAAGGGAGAGGGATTTCTGTTTTATCAGCATTGTTTAAGAACTAAGATCCCTTAATTATCACACTGTACCAATAGTCTGCTACCCAACTCACTGAAGCAGTCATTCAGCTTTGAAACTAACAATTTACCCTCCAAGCAAAGGGAGATCCAAGGAAAAGTGTTTAGTCAGCAGGCAAAGACACCAAATTGTATGTTTTGGCTTTTGTTGGTGTTCCTGTTTCAGAGCTGTGCAAACGTGAGTCATTTACACAATGCCTTTCAATCAAAGGCATCAAAGCAAAGGAGACAGATTTCACAAGGAAATTAAAAAAAAAAAAAAAAGGCAAAGGTGAAATTATTTATGGGATCCAGTTCTTTTAAGCTTCTGGAACCTCTTTCCAGGCTTATACAACATGAATAGACTCTTAGTCTTGCTCCTTTATGCAATATCTCATCAGAGCAATGAAGAATTAGATAAGATTCCTGATAACTTTGTTAAAGTGTATTATAAATTCTTTTACAAGGAAGTTACTGCAGTGTTTCTAGATTTATAACAATAATTGGCAATCCCCATAATTACCATTAAAGCTGGCCAAAAATGAAAAGTAAAAAAAAAAAAAGTGTTTCATGAAATATTTTTGCATCTTGGAATGAAAGCCGTATCTTTCAAGGAAATTACGTCTTGTCCTGCTTAATGCCAAGTCCTGAGGAGCAGCCACCTCTAAGAGGGAGAGCAGCAGCTACCCAGCAACACTTAGAAATGGTCTGCACTCCTTTAAGTTGAGCTTAAACAAAGGTGCTGGACTGCTTGGGAAAAATTATCCAGGTGTAAAACCTAATTTGCTGTGCTGTGATTTTATCTTTCCAGTGGAAGTGGCATTTTGGTAAGGTGAATAGAAGAACCCACATTATCTCTGGTTGGTTGGCTTGGTTTTCTTTGGGAGAGACAAATGGGCTTGACATAACTGGTTTTCTCTGCACATCCCATCATATTTAATCTTTTGACACAGCTGCTTGCTTGCAGTACAGTTTGGAGTGCTATCCACTGAAAAACTGCTTGCTTGGAATCTATCAGAGAACTACCATATTTATGCATAATTTTTTTTTTCATGCAGGCTCTTAGAGTGTTTAATAGGGGTGGCAAACACTGTAATAGAAGTGGAAAGTGTTCCCAGTTCTTAGCAAGATAAGGAAATGTTGTTTCTTATCTGTGATTTGAAAAGAGATGAAGGGTCAGTGAGGTAAAGATATGTGAAAGCTCTTTCACACTTGGTAAGAGCTACAGAGGAGGAATGTTTCTCACTGGCGGCTGGTTTGAGTGGAAAGGAAGAGAAAGAGGCAGCTCCTACGTAAAGGGAAAGGATAAGAAAAAATGTCAAGTAAAATCAGGGAAATGCATTGGTTTATTTGCTTAAAGATACAGGTGCACAGCTCTGAGATTATTGCCCCAAAGAAAAGAGCAAGTCAAGCTGAGGGCAGCTTTCAGTGCTGGCCTGTTTTGGATGCTTTGGGATTTATAAAAATCCATAAGGCTTTGGAGAGAGCGGAGAGGAGCAAGGAGAGTGGGATGGGCTCCAAGCACAGTCACTTTTGGGGGAATGCACAGGAATTTAGGGCAGCCTGCTGTTTTAGGCCATGCCTGTCCCACCCAGTGCAGCTCCTTGGAAGCTGTTTTTGGCCACTGTGTTTGCAGGAGCTGTGAAGATGGGCAAAGTTTTATTTCAAGACTCAGCATGCACGTGCCAAACTTAGTAGTGGGGCTGGTTGGGTCTGCAGCCACTTAAATAAATTATTTTCCTCCTCATCCTCAGCAGATTTGTAGGCTATCATCTGCAAAGGCTGTAGGAACCTTTGCATACCTGGCCTGTGCTGCCATTTGGGCTGGGAGAGAGCAGATGCCCCTGACTCTGTCTGTAGAAAGCGGAAGAAAACTATCCTGAGGTGGTTTTTTTTTTGTTTTTGGGTTTTGGGTTTTGGGTTTTTGTTGTTGTTGGGGGTTTTTATGTTTTTTGGGGGGTTTCTTGTTGTTGTTGTTTTTTGGGGGTTTTGGGAGGTTTTTGTGGGGTTTTTTGTTTGGTTGGTTGGTTGGTTTTGTAGCATTACAGCAGCAGTGGATGTATTTCATCACTGTGCTGAGCTATTTTTTAGCACATCAGCTTTCATTTGCACACATTTTTTTTTTAATTTATTTTGTTAATTTGCACACAACTGGCCGGTAAGTGAGAGGTGCATGTCCTGTGTTGAGAGGAGTAAATGTCATCTCACAGACCTGGGGAGTGAAGTGAGAGCCTGAACAACTCCTGAGTGTGGACTATATAGAGAGCAAGGCCTGTGAGGAGCTGCTGGGGGAGTTGGGGTTGTTAATCCTGGAGAAAAGGAGGCTCAGAGGGACTTTATCTCTCTTTAAACTCCGTGATGGGAAGGTACAGCCAGCTGGGGTCAGCCTCTTCTCCCAGGACAAGGGAACATGGCTTTAGGCCACACTAAGGAAGGTCCAGGTTGGACATCAGGAGGAATTTCTTGACAAAGAGGGTTGTTAAACATTGGAATGGGCTGCCCAAGGAGGTGGCAGAGTCAAGGTCCCTGGAGGTGTTCCAGAAATGACTGCATGTGGCACTTAATGCCATGGTTGAATTGCCAAAATGGTGATCAAAGCTTGGACTTGATCTCAGAGGTCTTTTCCAACCTAAATGGTTCTGTGATTCTTTCACTCGAGAAGAAACTGATTTGCTCTTTAGTAATCAGAAAACATGAGGAATGTGTGACCAGTGAAGGCTACAAGTTAAACTGGCTTTCAACATGAATGGGAAGGGAAACCTTGTCACCCTGCTGCTCTTACTGGGATATGTGCACTCATTTCCTTCTCTTACAGATGAATACATGGGAGCTGCATACTTAAAACTTGCATTTTACTTTCATGCTGAAGAGTGCAAGTAGCTAAAATAGCTGGTAGTGCATGGAAGTTAATTTGTTGCTGAGCTTCTAATAGTAACAGATTTCAAAACTTATTTTTTGAGTACATTTTGGAGCTGGTGGAATGCTTGAAAGATTCATTTGTGACAGAATTTGCATTCTGTGTAATTTGGATTTAATAATGTGGTATAACACAGGCAAAAGGGTTTCTGAGTATATGACTCTCTTTTTCCATGGCACAGTAGGTATTTCATCTTAATTTTTGGTTGCATGCTAAGAAATCAATATGTAAAGCAAGAGAGTATGGATACTTAAAAGGAAAGCATCAGAGAAGTTGAATAGTCATGTATTGGGTTAATATTTTAAACTGGAATATTTCTGAGTAGGAAAGGGCAATTCACAAACCACTTTTTCCCCTCCAACAGCTAATTCAGAGGCACAATTGTGTGAGCAGCCCCTTGGCAAGAGGACCAAGTGCAGCTTGTGACAGAACTGAGTGGAGATGATCCCAAGCTGAGAGTCAGAACAGGATCTGCTTTTGAGCTCACCCAGCGACCTGCAGGTTTATTCCAGCACCTAGCACAGGTAAGAGATCTCCACAGAATCTGCATTTTGCCAGGGGATGTAACATCCCAGCCATAACTCCTGCTCTGCAGTGCCTGCAGGTTTGGAAGCTGCTGATGCAGTGCCAGGTGCTAGTGCCAGGTTTTGTGTGGTTTCATGGGGCTTTGGGTGTCTCTTGGTAAGGTCAGCTCAGAGTCCTGGTGCATTTGTCAGCAATCCTACACCAAGGAGCTCATGCACAGAATGTTATCTGAACCAGAATTTAAGATTAGAAGAGAACTGTTGCTTGAGTCTTTGTACCTTATTTCCATGTAAATCAGGAGAGGTTTGTTTGAGTTAAGCAAGAGGTCTAGGTCAGGGTGGGGAGTGTGTTGGCTCCTGGCCTCTTGCTGGAGCCAGTTCCTGGGGACAGCAAATTTGGTCCCAAACTGTGTTCTTGTTACAGAATATACAACAAAAACCCCAATGAACTAAACCCTGAGACATTCCAGCCTGCCTTTTGAGATTGTACAAACAATAGGGATCTAGCTGAGAGGGGTACCTGCCCTTCCAGGCTGGGCCAGCTGCTGGCAGCTGTTTGGCAAGCTGGTGCTCCTGAGCTGATGGGCTGAGCCCTTCCAGAAAGCATTGAGGGTGGGGATGGACCCCCTGAAGCTTCTTTCTTGCTCATTTGTCATTTCTAAAGGCTTGCCCTTGGCATGAGGTGCCAATTCCCAAGTACACCCGAAATTTCCTTTTATTTTTATATAGAATAACTGTGCAGTCCATATAAAATGCTCTGCCATGTGAGTTATGAGAAGTCATGTTCCATGAGAACAGGGGGACATGCCCTGTTCCTGCTAACTATATCCAAGACCAGGAAAACTGAGGGCTCTTCTGCTCCATCATCATTTCACTGGAGTTGTCAACAGCAAGAAAAGATGGGATTTTATCCTTTGTGGCTTAGTTTTGGTCAGAGATGGGGTTTCACACTGGTAATACCCTTCTTCCTCAGCTAACATCCCCAAAAGACCTCTGCATGAAGATGGAGGCAGCACACTGAGTGTGTCCCAAACACCCTGTTTTAGCCCCCCAAGTTTGGGGGTAAGTGACTGTGTGGTGTGCAATGAAGCACAGCAGCTTGTGGCTGCTGCTGCTGCTGCCACAGAAGACCCCCCAAAATGAGGGGCTACCCCTGCAGCTGCATGGGGACTGAGAGCCAGGATGCTGCCATGGGGCAGCAGCCACAAAGGCCACTTTCCCGCAGATACTATCCTGTCCTGGCTTCAGATTATTCCTTAATCATTAGCCCTAATGAAGGGCTTTTGTCATAATGGGGGGAGGAAAAAAAAGAAAAAGTGAAATAAAAAAGAAAAAAAGAAAAGAAAAAAAAAGAGAAAAGGAACAGACAAGAAGGAGAAAAGATGGGGAATAGCTGGGATTATCTGTGTGCTGTCTCTCAGGTCCAGTGACAACAGGACTACAATGGGGAGCTTTCAGGGCTGCATATGGTCTTCCTTCCGAGGGAGTTGATTAAGCGACTCCGGATGAAATTGAAATCCTGTGATTTGACCTTTGTCTGGCCTGGGAGGACTGCAATTCGCATAACAATTTCCTTTTGTTCTTTGTTTGGAGTTATTAATCCAACATGAGCCTCGAATTAATCAGGGGTAGTGCGTTGTTACATTTCTAATTCACAGCTCCACTGCTTGTGTCTTTTTTAATTAAGGCCGAATGATAGCAGGCCTTAGCCCCTGATTGCAACACTTACTAACCACACATTGAGGGATGAAGAGGCTAAATAGGCAGAATGAGATTACTTCAAGGTTTCACTTAATTGTTTTTTCCTTTAAGTAAAGAGCACTGAATGAACATTGTTAACGCCAGGCTGCCAGCATTTCTTTTCTATATGTGTTGTGTGTGTGCAGGGTGGGGAAGGCTAGGGCTGCTGCACCAAGGACTCTAATCTAAAACTGAAGCCTTTGGTTATTGATTCAAACCATTCCTCCCACCTCCCCTGGGGGCCAGGGGCAAGAGGAGGAGGAATGGAGTTGGAGAGCATTAAACTTCAGTTGGATGCGTGGATTTCCTTGTGTCCTGAGCGAACCTATGGTTTGTGTGGTTTTTCTTGCTGTTTGCAACTGGTTCAAAGGTATAAAAGGCAGGAAGATTGAGGGTTATCAGAGATGCTAAAGAAATGTGCTGACACACACAAAGCTCCCCAAAGGCTGGGAGTGGTAATAATCATAATAAAACCAAGGCCAGGCAGTTGTGTCGCAGCAGATTTTGCTCATGGGAAGGATGTTTGGGTGATTTTCAAAAGCCATTTGTAAATTTGTATTGTGAGAGCCATCCAAGGCCATGAGGGCGCAGGTGCTATTCCAGGGGAATGGTGTAGATGATCTCAGACAAATCCTGGGTCACACAGTCTGTGCCAGACACTCGGGATACCAGGAAAGAAACCACACTGAGTGTCCAGCCTTGCAGCGCTGGTTTACACAAACAGTTCTGTTAACTTAGAAAAGAAAAAGAAAGGAAGGAATAACAGGATTCATACTGCAGGTTTGTGCCCAGTGTTTTGACCTCCTATGGTGCAGTGCTTTGGATGGGATTGTTGTGGAGAAAAGGTTTAATATTTGGGCTCCCAAACCTTCAGATGCTGAATGCACGGGAATCCAATTGAATTCTATTTGTGCCACGCACCTGCAATATCAGCTAGAGCTCTGTAATTGTGGGGAACTAACTCTCTCTGAGTTGTTTCATCCATCCAAGGAGCTGGAAGAGCTCCCTGGATGTTTTCTGTGTAAAATGGTGAGCTGGTGTTAGGCATACCAGGTGCAGATACAGAGCTGCTGTTCTGACTCTGCCACGGCATGTCCAGGGCCACAACACTGTTCTCACTTCTCTGAGTTTTGGTGTCTGGAGGCTGTTCCACACAGGATTATCTGAGCATGCAAGGATGAAACCTCCAGGTAGATTAAACAGAACTACGGTGTAAGCACCAAAGGAGAAAAATGTGCCAGGTAAAAAGCTTGCTTCTAAATTTTAAACTGGGTCTGCTTTTTCAGATGAGCCTGAAAGGAACAGGCTATATTTAGCCCTCCATAGAAATGTATATAGTATGTGAAAAAAAAAAAAAACAAACCAACAAACGACAAGCTAACACACCAATCTTTAGATCTGGCTTTCACTTGGCCACTGGTGACTTCTATGATCAGTAATGTCAACACAGGATTTACACTGAACTGGGTTCACAGGTTCAAAGCCATTTTCTGTACTTTCCTGCTCTTTTCTTGGGTGCTGCCTTATCCTGTGTGTCAGCATACTTCTGGTAGATTGCCAGCTCCCGTGCTGGGAGAAGTCAATGGGATAAGAAGATGCTCAGCATTAGTTGGAGTAGGGCTGCCTGACAAGCAGTTCAAGTACCTCGCACATTATTTTGTTTTTCAGAGGCAGTTTTGATGCTGTTACATTAAATGGCACCTTATTCTGCAGCTGAATCGCACTTTGCATGGAGAGAATAGGATTAAGCACAGAAGGATCTGACCATCTATTGCTTGCTGTTTATTTCTATTTAAAGACTGAATACTTCACATTTGTCCACCTTGTTCTCTTTTTCCTAGAAATCTTTGCTGTGTTTGTTTACAGCAGACCCAATTCCAAAATTGAAATCTATTTTCTGTGCTGTTCTCTGTCTCAAACCTGCATCTTTCTTTTTTTTTATATATATTATTGTTTGAATGTTCACTGTTGTTGATTTAAAGGTGTCGCATTACTCTTCTAAAGGCTCTCAGGATCAATATGTTTTTTATGTGAGTGTTTTCAATAATATCTCAAACCCCAAAGCCCAGTTGCCCTGTGTCCTGTTTAAATCTCATGGCAGTGGTCATTCAAAGCAGTATATTTGGGGTGCTTGTACAATCTTCTTTTCCTTGTTCTTGCACATAATGTTCAGCATTGATGTATTCAGTGGCTCTCCCCAACTAACTTACAATACCATGTAGTGCTTTGAGAAGGATGAAAGAAGTTGTATAAACAGATGGCAGTGGAGTTGCAGTGGTTCTGGAGAAGGTTAACCCTTGCTGTGAACTGTCCTGCAGGACCTGGCTGGAGCCACGTTCCTGTCAGGAGATTTCAGCACTGGGCTTGCTCTGTGTAATATGACATGACTCAATCCTTTCAATTACTCTGTGAAGGAAATTAGGCTTCTTGCCATTCTCAGGAACCAGAAGACCAGGTCAGGGTACGTGATAATGCACAGTTGCCCACTTGAGGGACAATCCTGGAAGATCTCTAGGTCACTTGCAGCCACACCAATCAATGCTGCTGAGCCCACAGATCAAATCAGGAGTGACTTTTGATGCTGCTGCTCTTCCTGGCAGTTTCAGGCAATCTGTTGCTATTTCTGAAACCTTTCTGTTGGGATCAAAGCTGCCCTGAGCTCCATGTGCTCCCCACATCAGCAGTGAGCCTTGTGCAGCCCCATGCCCTATCCAGGACCGTGCCCATCCCGTGGAGCTGCTGCCACTCCTCCCCTTGGAGCTGGGGAACCAGGCTGGCCCCAGCCAGCTCTGCCTCCCCTCTCTCCTCCTTGGGACATAAGGTAGAGATTAGGATTTAATGGTGCTTTGAGCTGCCCAGCGCTCCTCCCTCGGCGCTGTCTCCCCGCCGTCCCCCCGGCCCCCCCCCCCCGCCACAAAAGGGGCC
>JAWMQZ010000289.1:1524484-1536124 GCA_035584835.1 Tangara arthus | reverse complement strand
GATCTTTTTCCTTTTTTTTCCTTTTTTTTCCTTTTTTTTCCTTTTTTTTCCTTTTTTTTCCTTTTTTCCTTTTTTTCCTTTTTTTCCTTTTTTTTCCTTTTTTTTCCTTTTTTCCTTTTTTTTCCTTTTTTTTCCTTTTTTTCCTTTTTTTTCCTTTTTTTCCTTTTTTTCCTTTTTTTCCTTTTTTCCTTTTTTTCCTTTTTTTTCCTTTTTTTTCCTTTTTTTTCCCTTTCTTTTCCTCTTTTTTCCTTTTTTTTTCCTTTTTTTTCCCCTTTCTTTTTTTTCCTTATTTTTCTGTTTTTCCCTTCTTTTTTTCCCTTCTTTTTTCCTTCTTCCTTTTTTTTTGCCCTTTATTTTTTTTGCCTTTTTCCTTTGCCCTTTATTTTTTTGCCTTTGTTTTCTGCTGGTTCCCCCCCCTCCCAGACCTGTGGGCCTGATTCCTCCCTGGCAGAGGTGTTCCTGTGGGATTGCTATGCATCTTTCTTTCGGGCCATGAAAGGAAACCTGACAAAGCTGTGCAATAGCAGAGACTGTGAAAAACCAAACCAGCCCAACAGAGTAATTAAATTATTTTTTTCAAACCCAAAGTGTTCTTACTGCTGCAAACTCTTGCTGAGAGTGGGCTGAGAGCTGCAGCTGCCAGCTCTGCCCCCTCCTGCCCCAGCTGCCTCCTCTGGAGCTCTGGCAGCACGTGTGAGGTAAGCTGGGCTTAATTCCTTCCAGCAGGAGCCTGGGATTTGTACTGGATCTATTTTTCCATGTATTTTTGTACGACTCAAGCTCAGAGGAAATGTGCTTGCACAGGAGAGAGACTCTGCAGAGCCTCCCAGGCTGTGCCCCCTGGCCTTTGCTGGCAGCAGCTCTCCTGGTGGGAAGACTTTTCCGTGAGGAAATGATGGATTGGACAAGAACTCTTTGTATATTGTGTACAGACTCACAGCAGATGTTGGGTAATAATTTATGGAGTTTTAATTGCATGGACTGCATTGCTGCTGCTTGGAGACCTTCAGCCAGAATTCCCAGGTTTTCCCTCTGGGATTCTGATCTGTATATATTGTACTGTAGCTATCCAGATGGGTGTTTATTGAAAGGAACTGCTGCAGGTGGTTTTCCAACTTCTACATGGGCAAATAAAAGAGCTGATAGTTCCCAGACTTGTCGTGGCCTCATGGTTCGGTGGCTTCTGGGCTTTTTCTCTCTCCAGCTTCCCCTCAGGTTTGGATTCCAAGGCTGGGAGGGACCTTGCAATGTCACCAGTGCTGGTGTGAGACAGGAGCAGATCCTGGAGGACAGGGTGGGATCTGGGCTGCAAAACTGTCAGGATTTTTTACCCTGTTTGTGTCCCATGGAGAAAAGGGGTGGGACAAACAGCCTGGAGCTACAAGGGGAATCTCTGTGGCTTTTCTTGGTTGTTTTGGTTCCAGATCTGCCTCCTTAGGAGAGTTCAGCTTTCCAGGTAAGGATGTTCCTGACCCATGGGAAGGGTTTTGATCCCAGCTCCCAGTGCTGGCAGTCCTGGACCTGCCTTGGGGAAGGACATTTCTCTTCCAGGCTGCCCCTGCTGGGAACTCCCTCTGGACTCTGAATTCCTCAGGGGTGATGCTACAACCCCTGCTGTTAACTGGGATTTAATCTACAGGAGACACAATATCCAGGGATTTTTATTCCCTTCTTTCCTGAGGAGTGGCTGCTGCCAGGTGCTGCAGTAGATGAAGCAAAAAGTGATGTTCAGGTGTGGAATGACCCCAGATCTGGGTCCTCCCCTTCCTCAGTAGTTTGTGGGGTGAATTCCCTTTCCCAGCACCACAGCATCCATCCATCCATACTGCAGAAACCTCAGCTTTATTCATCACTAATTTACAAGAAATCACAGCTTTTGCCCCCAGAACAGTTGCGGGAGAACACATTCATGAGAGCTCAGCAAGCAGGAGAGGGGTGCTTGCTTTTCCCTCCCCTAATAAATTGGGTTGAAATCCAAAGCTTAAATGGAAAATGCAATGAAGATTGAAACATTTTAGAACAGCCCAGAAAAATTCTTTGTGGCAGAATGAATCCTATCATGTATATGTTGGAATTTTGGAGATGTTGTGTAGTATCTTAGTGTGTGATGAAATGTTTGAAGTCCCAGACAACAACTGGGACTGTCTGGCACTGGGAGAAAGGCAGGATGTGCTTAGAGGTACTTTTGGAAACGTTGGGTGAGATATTCCAGGTGTGTTTTGCTCTGCAGTTATTCCTGTTGTGGCTGAGGGGGCCAGGAGGGCTTGGGGCAGGTGTCCCATCCCCAGGGTAAGGTGTCCCAGCCCCGGGCAGGCCGGGCTCACACGGCCTCCACGTAGTTGGCGGGCAGCATGCCGGTCTTGCCGGTTCTCTGCACGGTGCCGTACATCCAGCCCTCGTCGATGGCCTGCACGTTGACAATGGTGTCCCCGTCCTTGAAGGACACCTCGTCCGCGTCCGCCGCCGTGTAGTCGTACATGGCCCGGAAGGTCTTCTGCAGGGACACGAGGGACACGGTCAGAGCCTTACAGGGGACACAGGGGACATGGCCACACCCTGACATAGCTCAGAACTACTTCTGCGGGGACAGAAGGGACATGGTCACATCCTGACATGGCCTGGAACCTCTTCTGCAGGGACACAGGGGACATGGTGGCACCCTGACATGGGACACAAGGGATGTGGTCACATCCTGCCATGGCCTGGAATGTCTTCTGCAGGGACACAGGACAGAAGGCACATGGCCAAAGCCTTACAGGGGATAGAAGGGACATGGTTGCACTCTGACATGGCCCAGACCCTCTTCAGAAGGGACAGAAGGAACATGGTCAGAGCCTTACAGGGGACACAATGTCTTCAGGGGCCCAAAGGGTCATGGTCAAACCCTGGCATGGCCCTGAATGTCTTCTGCAGGGACAGAAGGGACATGGTCAAACCCCAGGGGCTGGGATTGGTGTCACGGCAGGGTCTGGCTGCTCCTTCAAACCTGGCTGTGGATTCTCCTCCCTCCCTGAGCCCCTTGGGTACCTGAGTGCCACAACCCCGGGGTGTGCTGGTGACACTGAGCCTGAGCAGTGTCCACCATCAGCTCCAAGTGTCACTTTGAAGTTGTTGCCTCCCAGCAGTTTTTGGGGGCGATGCCATTCCCCCTGTCCTTTACTCCAGAGGCAATCTCTGAACGAGCACTTCCTCCCACCCCTCAGTTTGCAAGGGCCGAGTAGGAAGAAGAGCCCATGCCAGGTTTCCAAATGCTCATTCCAGGTTTCCAGGTGCTCATTCCAGGTTTCCAGGTGCTCATTCTGAGTTTCCAGGCACAGGGGAGGCTCTGTTCCCCTGAAGTCCCTGTCACACCTTGTTTCATACAGAGCTTCAGCCCCACAGACTGGGATGTCACCAACTCAGTCTTGGATTAACTCTATTAATTAGTGCTGATTAATTGTTAATTAGTGTCTGAGACCCCTCCAGGTCCCCAGGTGCCCCAGGGTTACTCACCCCAGCAGTGGAGGGGTGGGAAGGCACCGAGGACACCGTGGTTTGCTGGGTGGCCACTGAGGATGAGCGTTGCTGTGGCAGCTCAATGGTCTTCACTTGCTTGTAGCCCACTGTAGAGAGAGGGTGGGGTTATTATGGGATGGAGAAAGATCATTGTGTGGGGTTTTCATTATGGGATTGTGATGGAGGTGGTCTGGAGAAGGATCATTGTGTGGGGTTGTTATGGGATTGTGATGGAGCTGGTCTGGAGAAGGATCATTGTATGGAGATTATGGGATTGTGATGGAGCTGGTTGGGATAAAGATCATTGTGTGGGGTTTATATTATGGGATTGTGGTGGAGCTGGTTGGGATAAAGATCAGGGATGGGCCCGAGGGTGGGTTAAGGTCAATTTAGAAAGCACATTTAAGCTGTTCCTTGTGCACAACTCAGCATTTTGGAGATGTGTTTTTCCCTGGCTGTGGGGGTTGCTGCACACTCTGCCACGAGCAGTGGGGAGCCTGTGTGTCCCCCGGGGTGGCTGTACCTGTGGCCGTGGTGGTGAAGAAGCCCCCGTTGCTGTAGTAGGACAGGCGCTGGTCGGTGCCCTCCGAGGGCTCGGATTTCTCGTCGGCCGCGCCGCTGATGCTCAGGGCGCTGGCGGAGCGCGAGTGCTCGCGGCTGCGGCGCTGCGCCTGGACTGGGGGCACAGCACGGACTGTCACCACCAGGGGCTCAGAGCCACCAAACCCTGGGGCTCAGAGCCACCAGCCTGGGGCTCTCAGAGCCACCAAACCCAAGGTTCAGAGTCACCACCCCTGGGGGGCTCAGAGCCACCAGCCCTGGGGCTCAGAGCCACCAGCCTGGGGCTCTCAGTCACCACCCCTGGGCTGTCAGGGCTGTGAACCCTGAACTGAACAGTCAGCTGAACCGAACTCAGCTCAGTTCTCTATGAGCTGAGACCTCACAGAACCCAGTCTTGCTAAGCTCAACTTTTCCACAATCCCAGTGTAGTTTTATAGTTCCCTAGTGGGATTTCTCAGTGCTTTTTTGAGTATTCCATGCTGAAGTCCTGCTCTTCAATATTCACAGTATTTTATCCTTTCTCCAGACTCTTTCCCCTTAGTCCTGGTTGCTTCCAAAATTTTTATTCTAATTATCCTGTGATTTTCTTCCTGACACAGCACTGGGCCATCCCCATGATTTTCTACCATCCAGGTATTTTTCCTCTCAGACAAGAGTTTAAAAAAGGTCACTGAAAACAGCCTGTTCAGTAATTCCAAAAGGAAGCACAGGTTGTATCATGGCACCTGTGGATCATATAAACAACCCTCCTCCTGCCTCTGTTGGATCCTTTTATGTTAGGAAAATTAATAATGTATCTTTTGACCATTAGTTACACTTGTGAGGAGCAGCTACAGCCAATTTCTCCTCTGTCCCCTGTGTCCCTTGGGGTCTCAGCTCTGTTTGGCCCCCAGACCCCACCCTTGCAGGAGTTCAATCCAATTTTCCCCCTGTGCAGCCCCTGGGACCCACCTGAGATCATGTGCAGGCTCCGGGACTGGATGTTGTCCTCGGCGGGGTCGTAGTCGAAGACGGAGCCGGGGTTGGTTCTCCACACCCGGAGCCCTGCAGGAAAAAGGACATTTCCTGAGGAGAGGCCGAGCAGCACAGCCTGGCAGGACAGGAGGTGTGTCCTCCCCAGCACTGGCAGTGCCCAAGGCCAGGTTGGATGGGGCTTGGAGAACCCTGGCATAGTGGAAGGTGTCCTGCTCATGGCAGGGTGGCACTGGATGGGCTTTAATGTCCCTGCACCCCAAACCAGTCTGGAATTCTTTGAAAAATCACCCTTCTTTTATAAATCAGTGCTTCTCAATTCTATAGCACAAATTTGGCTTTTTTACAATCAATCTACAGCAAAGTATTTCTCTAATAGATAGAGATGGAGTTCGAAGTAGAAGAACCATAAATGCAGTGTGACATTATCAAGGTGGGGACAGCAGCAGGTCATTTACAGCTGTTGGCAGAGAATATCTCCAAAAAGGACTTGGATGAGAACATCCCCAAGTAATGATGAATTAGAATTGATGTGGCTGAGCTTAAATTGAACCCCTCCTGTAGCAGATGTGACCTGTGAGGTTCTCCTGGTCCTGGTCCACGCGCTTCCGCTCCATCTCCACCACCCTCCTCTGGATGCCCCTGTAGCTGATGTCACTGAAGTCCTGCATGTTCTTCTTCACGCGCTCCGTGATGGGGTCGGTCACCACAGGCGTGAAGCTCCCTTTGCTCTTCTCAAAGTCCTCGTGGTACTTCACCTGCAATTCCAAAGGATTGTGATTCCTGCTTCCCTCAGGGGCATTGCCAGCTCCTGAACTTTGCCTTTCCCAATCCTAACCCCAGACTTGCTTTAGCATTAAAGCCTTGGGTACCCAGACCTGGTAGGACATGTTGTCCTTGCTGCCAGGCAGGTTTATTTTTATATCGAACTCCTTTTATATTGAACTTTATACTGAATTTTTATATTGAACTCCTTTTATATTGAACTTTATACTGAATTTTTATACTGAACTCCCAGGGGGACGCCACCCCTGGCAGAGCTCTTACAGTGGAGATGTGTTTCTGGGTCTCCCGCACGCGCCGCATCTCCGGCGTGTCCAGGACGTAGGCGGCTTTTCCTTGGACTTGCTTGCGGAAACTGTCAGAGTAAAGAACCTGCCAGGGAAGGAGGAGCACAGGAGTCACCTCTGGAGCACCAGGCTGCCAAAGAAGAGCCAGTCCCAGATTTTTATAAAATTTTTTATAAGTGACTTTTACTGAAGAACCATAATTTTATACGTCACAGAATATTACGGCAGTAATTTGAAATTTAACTGTTTAAAAACTCCCCAAGAGAACCCAATTCATCACAGAAATACTTGATTGCACCAGAAAGCTTTAAAGAATTCCATGTCCTTCCAAACCTCTCCTGTCTGACTGAGGGTTTCAGGGATGAAAAGTTCCTTTCCTGTGTTTCACCCACCGAGCTGATGTTCTCCTGGTTGCGTTTGGCTCTCTCCATCTCCGGAGTCAGCGGGGTCGGAGTTCCCTTGGCCATGTGCTCCTTGTACAGCACCTGCAGGGCACAAACACAGCTCAAGCTGGAAGAATTCCAGCTTTTCCTGGGAATGGGGTTAATGTTCAAGCAAACTCAGCCCCGCAGAGTGGAAAAGATCTCGGGAAACAAAGCAGCTGAAATGTTATTGGCAAAAGGTAAAAAAAAATAACTTGAAACATCAAAGGGAAAATAGGCAAAAATGAGGAAAACTGGGAAAATAAGGCTGAATTAGGTGGAGTTTGGCTGAGGATGGTTATTTGTGACACAAGGTGCTTGGCTGTGCTTTCAGTACCGAGCTGATTTGTTCTTGGTTCCGCTTGACTCTCTCCATCTCCGGAGTGACCGGGCTGGGAGTGGCCTTCCCTAAACCTTCCCTGTATGCAACCTACAGACCACAGAGGAACTCAGTCACAGGGCAGAACTCCACACCACACCTGGGGTCTTACTGGGTTTGCACTCAACACCAGCCGTTAGGAAAAAAAAATAAAAATTAAGGAAAAATCGTATTAACAAGTTAAAAAAAATCCTTTAAAATTAGGAAAGGTGAGGGGGAAAGTCAGGAAAAATCATAGTAACAAGTTAAATGACAAAGAAAAATCCTTTAGAATTCCAGCACTTAAGAGGTGACTTTTGAAAGAAAAAATTAGAGGGTTAAATAAAACCAGGCAGAGTGAGGTTATTGAGAAGAGCTCTTTGCCCTGCTCGGGTGTTAAGCACGGCAGTGGGAGGTCTGGGCAGGCTTTTCCTGCGGGAATACCGAGCTAATCTGCTCCTGGTTGCGTCTGACTCGCTCCATCTCGGGAGTGACGGGCGTGGGGGTCGCCTGCCCCACGTTCTCTTTGTACAACACCTGCGGGACAAACACGAGCCGGGCTCTTAAACAGCCCCAAAACACCGGGGCTCAACACAAATTATTACTTTGTTACCAGATTTCAAAACCTCAAACGTTTAGTGAGGAACAGGAGGAGGAAAAGTGGGATTTGGGGTTAAGGGCTCTATCCAGGTGGCTCCAGAGGCTCACGAAGTGCCTCTGGCTCTAAAAAGCTGTGCAAGCAATGCTTTATCTGCTTTTTTAAAATCTATATTTGAAGGGATTCCTGATCTTTTTGGGAGGGAGGGGGAAGTTTTGTTGCCACACTGCCCCAGTAATGATGTCAGGGATGGGTGCTTTTCCCTGAAGTCAAATCCACCTGAAAATCCAAAGGAAGGTGAAACACTGAACACAGAGAGGAGCCTGAATATCCCTGGAAAACCTGGGCCAGTGAGAGGTAAGAGAATGAAATGAGCTCTGTGTCCTTTCCAACCCAAACATTCCCTGATCCCCACCAAGGGATCTGAACTCCTGAGATGGTCTGGATAGAACCCACAAATTCACAAACCAAGTTGTAAAAAAGGCCTAAAATTCTGGATCACACCATTAACACCAAAGTAATTTGGGTTTAGAAGGAGCAATTAATGTGCAGAAAAAAAAAGAAATACATCTCTTTTTAAATTAAAACCAGCTCTGAGTGGGAGTTAGGCTGTTACTTGATTAAGTTGAAGCACAAAGGAAAGCAGAAATTTCTGGGAAGGTACCGAGCTAATGATCTCTTGATTGCGTTTGACTCTCTCCATCTCGGGGGTGATGGGGGTCGGGGTCACCTTCCCCACATTTTCCTTGTACAAAACCTACAGGATACAAGGGAGTACCCAAACGTCATTGAAAAGGAAAACAAAACCAAAAACAACCCAAAAAGCAGAACAAAGAGCTTTGGAGCCGTCCCACCGAGTTAGGGCTGGGGCATGGGGAGGAGTTGGAGCTTTGCCATTAATTAATCTGGGATGCAGGAACGACGGCAAAGCACAGGGGGAGTAAGAAAGGGTTTAAAAAATTGAATCAGGACAACACCATCCACCCCAAAAAGGGTTTGTTTGTTTGTTTGTTTTTTCTATTACAACCCTGCCTGGGGCAGCGTTAAAGGGAAGCCGGTGCAGTTTGTGCGTGAGCACGGGCGGGGCCTCGGGGCAGAGGCATTTCAGGAGTTAATAAGCACAGGCTGCTGAGGCTCCAGCCAGGTTAAACACTCCACTCCGGTTTTTAGGAACTTTTCCTGCTGTAAGTACCGAGCTAATGATCTCCTGGTTGCGTTTGACTCTCTCCATCTCGGGAGTGACGGGCGTGGGGGTGGCTTTCCCTATGTTCTCCTTGTACAACACCTGCGGGATGAGAGGAGCCGGAGAAAGGCACAGTCAGCACCAGCTCTCCCCACGCGTTCCCTTTCTCTCGCATTTAGTCCACAGGTGGTTTTAGAGCAGGTCCTGGGCACTGGTTTAGTAGAGGAGCAGTTTGGCAGCCTGGTTTGAACCGCTGCTGATAAATGGGGTAAGTACCAAAGAGCACAAAATCCCTCTGGGGGGGGGCTGAGCACGGCAGAAAACCCAATTAACTGCTAAAAGAAATTAGCAATTAAACCCAATTTAAAAAATGGCAGCACTGCAGAGAAAAGGAGAGGAGTTTGAGACGGTTTAGGATTAGAACAGGACATTAAGATCACTCTTGAAACCAAGATCAACTGACCCGAGTTAACATTTCAACTGAGAAAGCCACGAGTGAGGAGCGAGCCCTGCTCTGAGCTGCGTTATTTTGGGACAAATCCTTCTCCAAACGGTTAAAAAGGGCTTGGAAAGAGTTAAAAGGTTTCAACTCTGGGTTTAAAGAGTTAAAGGGAAGTTTTGCTCTTGGCAAGGTACCGAGCTGCAAATCTCCTGGTTGCGTTTGACCCTCTCCATCTCGGGGGTGACAGGAGTGGGGGTCCCTGTCCCCACGCTCTCTTTGTACAACACCTGCACAACAAGAAACCATCCAAAGCCATCAGCACTCATCAAATCCAAATTTTCCTGTGGAAATGGGAGCTTCTAAACCCCCACTGCAACCTCCTAAGAAATCACACCCTCCCTCTTCCATGGTTAAAACAATGCATGAAGAATTTTAGATATAAAAGATATAAAACATATAAAGGGAAGATGGAACAGGGAATAAAACTGTTAAAAATATTAAGAATAAAATAAATATTTGTAAATAACTCCAAAAAATGTAAATATTTGTAAATAATTCCATCAGTGAAGAAGTCAGAGGTCAGTAACACAGCGAGGAAGTGAGGATTGATTATGAAGATGTGTTTGTGGGGATGTGTTTGTGGTGTTTGTGAGGATGTGTTTGTGAGGACTGTTTATGGTGTTTGTGGGGATGTGTTTGTGGTGTTTGTGGGGATGAGTTTATGGGGATGTTTGCGGGGATATGTTTGTGGAGTTCGTGGGGATGTGTTTGTGGGGATGTGTTTGTGGAGTTTGTAGGGATGTGATGGTGGGAATGTATGAGGATGTGTTTGTGAGGATTGTTTGTGGTGTTTATGAGGATGTGTTTGTGGGAATGTGTTTGTGGAGTTTGTAGGGATGTGTTTGTGGTGTTTATAAGGATGTGTTTGTGGTGTTTGTGGGGATGTTTATGGAGATGTGTTTGTGCGGATTGTTTATGGTGTTTGGGGGGATGTGTTTGTGGTGTTTGTGAGGATGTGTTTATGAGGATGTGTTTGTGAGGATGTGTTTGTGGAGTTCGTAGGGATGTGATGGTGGGGATGTATTTATGAGGATGTGTGTGTGGTGATGTGTTTGTGGAGTTTGTGAGGCTGTGTTTATGTGGATGTATTTGTGTGGATGTGTTTATGAGGATGTGTTTGTGGTGTTTGTGGGGATGTGTTTGTGAGGATGTGTTTGCAGTGTTTGTGGGGATGTGTTTATGTGGATGTATTTGTGTGGATGTGTTTATGAGGATGTGTTTGTGTGGAAGTGTTGATGAGTGGATTAAGCAGAAGGAGGAGAGGAATTGTGGTGTTTAAGGGAGGTTAGTGAGCGCAGTCACAGGGAGAACTCCAGCTGCCCACGGTACCGAGCTCAGGTGCTCCTGGTTGCGCCTGACCCGCTCCAGCTCGGGGGTGACCGGGATGGGGGTGCCCGTGCCCAGCTCCTCCCGGTACAGAACCTGCGGGAAAACCGGGACAGAAATCCGGAATGGGAGGGAGAAAAGATGGAATTCTGCTCCAAACAGCAGCGCTGCTCACGCCTGGACACAAAACAGGGCAGGAAAAGCTGTGAAAGCACCAAACAATCCCAAATAAAGCGGCTCTGGATCCTCTCCCAGCCCAGTGCATCCCACCCAGGCACCGTTTAGTTCTCCAGGGGAAAATCGGGAAAATTCACTCCACGGAAAAAAACTGAAGGGGGATTACAGAAGGAAAACAGGGTGGGATTTTAAGAGTTAAAAAAAAATAAAATTCTTGGGGCTAAATAAGGAAAGGGGGCAAGGTTTTATGAGTTAAAAAAGAATTGTGGGGAATAAATTAGGAAAACATGGTGGGTTTTTAAGAGTTAAAAGAAAAGAATTGTGGGGACAAAATAAGGAAAGAGGGTGGGTTTTCGAGTTAAAAAAAACAGGATGGTTGGGGCTAAATAAAGGAAACAGTGTGGGTTTTAAGAGTTTAAAAAAAAAAGGATTCTTGAGACTAAAGGAAAACAAGGTGGGTTTTTAAGAGTTAAAAAAGAAAGGATTGTTTGGGCTAAATAAGGAAAGTGGGTGGGATTTTAAGAGTTAAAAAAAAAGATTCTTGAAACTAAATTAGGAAAACAGGGTGGATTTTTAGTTAAAAGAAAAACAGGATTGTTGGGGCTAAATAAAGAAAAAAGGGTGGATTTTAAGAATTTTAAAAAAATACTCTTGGGACCAAGTAAGGACAACAGTGTGGGATTTTAAGAGTTTAAAAGAGGATTTTTGGGACTAATTAATGAAAACATGGTGGGTTTTTAAGAGTTAAAAAAAAAGGCAATCACACTCCAGAAGGTGGGATTCAATTACCAAAATGTTATAATAAAAAATCAAGGGAATAAAACAATGTAAGTAATAACTATGAAGGAAAAAATTCTGAGAGGGACCAGGATATTATTTTCAGGGTAAGTCAATTATAAGGAAAAAAGAATATTGTTTTGTTGGTTAAAAAGTCTTTTAAAATCGATTAAGGGTTTTTTTTTTTGGCTTTTGGAGT